>JAUMGZ010062133.1:9947-31575 GCA_032359645.1 Pododesmus macrochisma | reverse complement strand
GAAAGAGTATTCAATATTGTAAAAATAAATTACCTGACCCCCCCCCCCCCCCTCAGGGGACTGGTGGGTGGGGCCAAAAGGTGTAAATTTGACAGTATGTCTTTAAAAGACTTCTCTGAAACTACAAGGCAGATTTCAACCAGATGGACGTTAAGGCCCCACGGGCCTCTTGTTGAGTTTATTATAAGAATGCATGTATCTGCTATATTGTTTTGTTTTTTGGTTACTTTTTAAGTTGCTTTCCCATTTTCTATTTATCATTCCTTGTGGCTTTGGTTTATTTTTGTGTTTTCTATAGCACCTCATTTTCTTTACATTCCCCCTTGACTGGATGCATGCTGTTGCATTAAAGGCATGTTGTTTTGGTGGTAGTTCTGAAGAGTTTTGTTGGATAAACTTGGACACTTGAAGTTGTAATGGTGGTTCTGCCATTTCTCTTTTTCTTCTTCTTGTCTCAGATGTGCGGTCTTCTACTACACGCACTAAGGAGCGAATGCCAACTAGGCTTTCATTGGCTGGTGGCAGGGGACAGGTGCAGGATACTGCAGGAGAGGCTACCCAAGTAACTGACAGTAAGATAAGTGAGAGCAGGTTGGCCACACCCTCTTCTGGAGGAAGGATAAGTTATAAGGGCTCAAGCTTACCCATTCCTGTTGGCAATCCAAGTGACAGTGCTAAACTCCGACGTATAATGCAGGAAACTAGACCCCATAGTGTTCAAGTTAAACCCAAACCATGACATTGAATGTTTTCAGGACTGAGTAAGACTCAGATTTTGTACTTCATGATGTTTTATAAGTTTGTGACATTTTATGAAGTTATTAATGTTTCTATCACATAAAACATGTAGTCTATGAAGATGTGGCCTTTACTCCATAATTATAAGAAATCATACAAAAGTCATTTGAAACATTTTTTTTATGTTTTGAATTTTAAAAATTCGTATTCATACAGTGTAAATCAATCAATGATTTGTTCAGTGATTTGATGTTTATCTTATTAGGTTGTATGTATATGTCTTGAATTTTACAAATGTCAGAGACAGTATGCTTGATTTAACTTCTGTTATACTCAGGATAGCATATTAATTCTTGAAATACTGTCATTCAGAATATAATCAACTGATGCTGACCATGTACATTGTATAGCCATAACTGAACTTGCAGAGACTGAGAGAGTGAGTGTTGTATCAGTGCATTGAGGCTCACATAGTTTTGAAGACTTGTAGTTAAGTTTTCTCATGCCAACAACTTCATCATCTTTAAAACAGTTCGTTGTTATAAAAACTGCTTTGATTAGAAGCATTGTTCATATAAATGTACAATGTAGCATTCTAAGGATGTGAGTATATGTTCGAATTATGACCCTAGCCAATATATGGGTCCACACTTATAATTTGAAAGTCATCAGAGGATTCAGACTTCCAAATCTTAATGCCTCAATTTCACAATTATTCTTTTTGCATATGTGACCATGTATCTGAAAGTATGGATCTTCACACTTAGGTATGATAAAATATGTCTTTTTGTTATACTCATGGTACACCACTTAGGCATACAAGCATAACTATTAAGCCGATATTTAACTGATAACAAATGTATTAAGAAAAGACAAAGATTGAAAAAGGGAATACTTTACAGTTGTCCAAAAACAAATTGTAATAAAGTAATCAGATGAAATTATACTGCTTTTGTGAGCAGATGAATGTTAGGTCCCAGTGGGCCTCTTGTTTATATTGTGATTCATTTCAATGATAGTGCTATCATTCGTTACATAAAGATATTACGAATATGACCGATTTAATTATATTCTTTGTACGTTCTGTAGGTTAATCATTGTTGTAGACAAAATATTTCATCACTGATTATTTGTTATGTCACTAGATTACAAGTGTTAGATACTAAGTATTATTGTCTGTATATTAAAGTTGATCATGTACTGGTATATTTTCTGATTTCACACTGTATATGAAAACTAGACCATGTATGTTGTTGAATTTCTTTAACCATGTAAGAACAACAAACCAAAATCATTAGTTGTTATTAATTTCAAAAGAGGTTGGTTTTGTAGGCTTGAACTTGATCTGTATGCTTGAGTGAGTGAGTCAATCAGCCTTGAACTTGATCTGTATGGTTGAGAAAGTAAGTCAGAAAGCCTCAACTTAGTCTGTATTCTTGAATGAGTGAGTCAATAGGCCTTGAACTTATTCTGTATGCTTGAGTGAGTGAGTCAATAGGCCTTGAACTTAGTCTGTTTGCTTGAGTGAGTAAGTCAATAGGCCTTGAACTTAGTCGGTATGCTTGAGTGAGTGAGTCAATAGGCCTTGAACTTAGTCTGTATGCTTGAGTGAGTGAGTCAATAGGCCTTGAACTTAGTCTGTATGCTTGAATGAGTGAGTCAATAGGCCTTGAACTTAGTCTGTATGCTTGAGAGAGTGAGTCAATCAGCCTTGAACTTAGTCTGTATGCTTGAGAGAGTGAGCCAACCAGCCTTGAACTTAGTCTGTATGCTTGAGTGAGTGAGTCAATAGGCCTTGAACTTAGTCTGAATGCTTGAGAGAGTAAGTCAACCGGCCTTGAACTTAGTCTGTATGGTTGAGAGAGTGAGTCAGAAAGCCTTAACTAGGTCTTGATGCTTGAATAAGTTCATCAAAAAGCCTTGACTGGTCTGTATGATCAAATGAGTGAGTCATCCATTGAATCTTAAGATTGTTATTTGTATCCAATGGTTACAAAATGATGTCTTTTTTGTGAAATAGCAATCAATAAAACCATATTAAGATTTAATGTCACTAACTTTACTGCTTTGTGCAATGTAAATGTGTATAAACTTGTTGAACTTGTTCATTGGGTCATAAAGGAGTAACATTGCATAGTGTCCTTTGTATTCTTTTAAAACAATGCAGGAGCATTTCTATGAGACATAGGTTTTGAGTTCAGTTTACGAAAACAAATGCTAACATGTTTTGTGTCCTCTATTCATGATTAGCAGACTGTTGTTTGAAAAGAGGCATGTTAAGTAAGTATGTGTAATTTGTATTAATAAGATGAAGTTGCTTGCAATAGAGTGTTTTACACATGGCAAACTGCTGATTAGTTTAATGCTTACATGCATATACTAAAGCTGTGTGCCATGTGCTTGATATGGTTTGTCTTGGTAAAGATATGAATTCTATAATGTGTCCAATGTGGTTATCATTTCTGACCATTGGTAAAGATATGTATTCCATGATGTGTCCGATGTTGTTATCATTTCTGACCATTGGTAAAGATATGTATTCCATGATGTGTCTGATGTGGTTATCATTTCTGACCATTGGTAAAGATATGTATTCCATGATGTGTCCAATGTGGTTATCATTTCTGACCATAAGTAAAGATATGTATTCCATGATGTGTCCAATGTGGTTATCATTTCTGACCATTAGTAAAGATATGTATTCCATGATGTGTCTGATGTGGTTATCATTTCTGACCATTAGTAAAGATATGTATCCATGATGTTGTTATCATTTCTGACCATTGGTAAAGATATGTATTCCATGATGTGTCCAATGTGGTTATCATTTCTGACCATTGGTAAAGATATGTATTCCATGATGTGTCTGATGGGGTTATCATTTCTGACCGTTAATAAAGATGTGTATTCCATGATGTGTCCGATGTGGTTATCTTTTCTGACCTTTGGTAAAGAGATATATTCAGTGTGTTTGATAGGGTTTTCGTATATGTGTCTTGATAAAAAAAATATATACCGGTAGTGCATCTGATATGGTTGTCATTTTTGGCCATTGGTAAAGAAATATTTTCCATGTGTTTGATATGGTTGTCTTGTCTGTATTTTGATAAATGAATATATATTCCATGTGTCTCTAAATTCTATATGTCTCATTTGGTTGTCATACATATGTCTTGGTATAGAGATAAAATATATGTTCATTTGTTTTGTCATAAAATGGTTTCAGTACAAAGATTTTATGTTTGACATAGTCTTCATATATGTGACTTGGTAAATAGATACATTAAATATATCAAAAGTGATTTGTATGATATTATTGTCATGTCTATGTGTAGTAAAGGACATTGTGAAATAATACAGATATCCTTAGTAAAATAATACAGATATTCTTGGTAATTCTATCTGTCTCACGTTGAAATACTGTAGGCAGCAACTTTTCACGCATATCAGCTTTTACATACTTTTGTATAGGAGATAATGCAAGACAGCTTCATTGTGTTCTTTTTACGATGATAGGATATGAAGGGGAGATAACACACTTTCTTGAAAATATAACTATGTACTCCTTGCCAAGGTAAAGGCATTGAGAACAACAAAACTAGAAAACTTTGCCAGATATGTACTCTCTATTTGTATTATATAACTTTTGTTAGAAATATAACATCATATATCTTCATGTTTTTGGGTTTTGTACATTATACTGGTATCACTGAAGTAAAACTTTTCAAATAATCTACATTTGAAATTTTGAAATTTTTCACTAACAGAAATACATCTTTGAATCCATAATATCAAATGTTCTTACATTCGTATATACATGTATTACTCTTGCATTTACTTTTAATAGTTAAATTGATGACCATAAGCTACAATTTGTTTTCTAATTTATTTATTGTTTAATTTCTTTTATTTAAAGATGAGTCTCCTCGACCTTATTCAAGAGAGAGAGAAAGAAGAACGAGCACTCGTTTACACCGTGGCATTCCTACTGGAGCAGAGGCACAGCAGCAGGCAGCACAAGCACGTGTAGCCACAGCTCCAATGCAGGCTGGTATGTTACCCATGAACTCTGCTATTCGTCGTGGAAGTGCTTCCAAAGATGGTGAAATTCCTGCCAGGACTGGCTCATCAAGACATGCTAGAAAGTGAACTACAACTATTACAAGTGCTAATTACTTGGATTTGATACTGTGATTTTGTTGTTCATGAAAACAAAATAGTCTTTGCGTCTCTGTGATCAGTTGGAATTGAGTGAAGCTCTATACTCCTGGACTGGAGGGCCAATAATTTGGATGTTTGACACACTTTTGAATGTTCTACTCTAACTGCCTTGTTGCGTTTCTCTATATGGATCACATGTGCCAATATACTAATGTGCAGTCATTTTATTATCAAGAGTTTGCTTTGGAAACCCCATAACTGTCAAGCATATGATTCTAGTGCCAAGTTGAAACTTTGTTAGTAATATAGCTCTAAAAAATCAAGAAAAATGTTGTCTATTATTCTTCATATAGATTTGGATCTCTCATCAAAGACAAAAGTGCTTTGTAAAAATAAATAATGATAACTAAAAAACAAGGATTCTCAAGCTCCCATCGCCATTTCAATTTGTCACGGCTTCCCGGGCTCATTGAAAAATATGTTTCTAAAAAAATTAATTATTAAGTTAAAAAGTAAGGTTTCTTGGGCTAAAATTTCATCTTGTTTTTACTCTGTTTTTAAGAACTAAAGAATTTTTTTTATAGAGCATACAGTTTGTTTGATTTAATCATTCAATTGTTTAAAATAAGCTCAATTTATCACAGATTATGATGAAAATCACAATTTTTGTTTAATTTGGCTTTGATATTGCTCTATGTTAAATTGACAAAACCTCTGACAATTTGCAAGTTGGTAATTTGATTTTCTTGACTTGTCATTTTTCTTGTCGATAGAATTTCGAATGTGTGTTTAAAACACTTGTCAGTCCAAGAGATAGACTTGATTATAAATGAGAGTATGTTAGATGATAATGAGCATTATAAGGTGCAGCACTTGGCTTCATTATTGGTCGAAATAAATGTAAAGGTTGTACAAGATGTTAAACAATGTTTATATACATGTATATCAGAGATTGTAAACAATCTTTTATGAAATAGATATATTGAATGCCAAAACCCCAAATGTTTCGAAGCCTTTCCATCCTTGTATTAAATGTTGTATTATTGAAAGGAGGAAAAAATCAAAATAGTGTAACATACTCATAATATTGGTTTAGTTCAAAGAACAGATGGTATCAGAACAATTGTATTTAAAGTGCATGCTTCAAAAATATGTGAAATAAGATTTAGTTGTTTTTATTCCATCTGGACCAAAGGTCCAAAGTGGACTTTTCTCATACAAATCCCATTCGTCGTTAACTTTTCACATTTTCGACTTCTTCTCCTAAACCCTTAAACCAATTTCATCAAAACTTGGTATGAAGTATCCCTAGGGGAAGGGGATTCAGATTTCAGATTTGTTCAAATGAAGGGGCTCAGCCCCCAGGGGGAACCACTAGGGGGCCAAAAGGGTAAAAATTTGACAAAACTTAAAAAAAATCTTCTAATAAACTAGAAGGCCTAAAGCTTAATGTTTTTGTATGTAGCATCTTTAGGGCATGGAAAACCAGGTTTGTTCAAGGCATGACCCTGGGGTCAAAAATAGATTACGCTTTTTGGGTCAAAGTTCAACACTATAACAAATATATGTTAACTTTTCACATTTTTGACTTCTTTTCTGGTAGATGTCATCCCTTCGGAAATGAGGTTCAGATTTGTTCAAAATCTTCTAATAAACTAGATGGCCTAGAGCCTAATGCTTTGGTTTATAGTATCTTTAGGGCAATGAGAACTTAGTTTGTTCAAGGCATGACCCTCAAGTCAAAAATGATATGCATTTTGAGGTCAAAGTTCAACACTTCATATACATGTATAGCAAATATGACAATTTTTCACATTTTTGACTTCTTGTCCAACACTTCTGAACTAATTTCATCCAAACTTGGTATATGCATGTCATCCTTAGGGAAAGGACGTTCATATTTGTTCAAATGATGGGGCTCAGTACCCAGAGAGGGTCATTTGGGGGCCCAAATTGGGGAAATTTGATAAAATTTCAAAAATCTTCTTATAAACTAGAAGGCTTAATGCTTTGTTTTTAAGTTATTTGAGGGCATAGAGAACCAACTTTTTTGAAGTCATAACCCTACGGTCAAAAGCCAAAACTTTACACATAGGCCCATTTAATCCAGATGTACGTAAAGGCCCAATGTGCCTCCTGTAATATTTTGTGTGAATTCTTTGTTCTTTCCAATTTTTATAAAAGTACATGTCAGTTTCTTGTAATGCATCTTCGTTCAGTCAGTAATTCTCTACTTGGGATAACGTTCATGCATTTCAAACTACAGCTTAATATCTCTAATATTAACACTGACCTTGTGAGGCAATATGTATTAACATGCTGTACATACGTTCTAACCTATACTAGTTAATCTTTAGTTCAGGTCTGGGCTGTTGTTAAAATCTGTTGTTAATCTTTAGTTCAGGTCTGGGCTAAGACAGTAGAGACATACAGTAAGGTATTTCTTTATCCTTTGACACAGTATGGTGCAACATGTAATGATGTATAGATTTTCCTCCCTGGGTCTTTGCATAGAGCTATCATAAATCATTCATTGATAATTTGAGCATTGATGTTGACATTTGCCATCTTGATGTTGTCAAGTTTAAAATGACAAAAAGTTTTTTCTTAATAACTGTTACCATTATAATATTTGTATGTTTATTTATTGGACCATACATATTTACCATACATACACATTAGTGTAAGTGTATTCCAATTTCATTTGATGGAAATTTCACTATAATTCTTGGTTTTACTCTATGTATGACTCTTTGAATGACTTATCCATAAAATATGCCACAGAAAATGTTTAAAATTTCATATTTTGAATGTTGCACTCTGGTTCTGTGTAATATGGATGGCATTTAGTTGGTTTCATTAATCACTGAGGATCTTGAGCCTCCTATTATAAAAAGTGACCATGTTCAGTCACATTATAGATTTGTATGTTTTAGACATCTTGTGGGATCAAGTAGTTTGTTGTCCGAAACTGTTGATTTCAGTTTTCTATTGTTTTTAGTTTTTTATTATTTGATATTGTGGATTCTCCAACATACTAGTGATAAAGAAAGAAGGGGCCCAGGCAAGACATTCCTAATTTGTATTTGATAAAGGAGCACTTTTATCACATTGCAAAATATTTTTTTGAAGATGGTTTGGAAAGCTTTATAACATGGCATATTGATACACCCTGTTTGATATGTTTTAATGTTATTGTGTCACATCTCTCAAGTTTTGTATGATCTTCCATCATGTATATTTTGTTGTGAAGAATTTGTGCCTTCTCTACTGCACATTGTACTGTCGTGTGTTCTTTCTATTTCACATGTTATAACTACATTATCAGTGTAAATTGTTTAGACTTGCTACTTTAACAGTCAGTATGAATGTTGATAAAATGTCAGCCTCTAGATTTTGATTTTGAGTAAGAAAATCTGTATATATATATATAGAGATTGTATGGCCGTGATTTTTAATAGCACTTTGTGTATGTTTTAAACCCAAGCAAATAGTTTTGGTAGTTTAGGAAAAAGATATCATAAAATACCTTTAATATTTAAAGCTGTTTAAATCATACATGTATTTTGGGATAAACACAAACTTGTATAGTGAATTTTGTTATCACAATAAGTGCAACATATAAAAGAATTCACAAAATGAAAAGTGCATGTTGGAGCTCGAGGATGTCTGCAGGTCATGAACATCTGTTTCAATTTTGGTAAATATGTAAAAAAAAAAAAATTACGACCAACCCATAGTTGATTGAAAAATTGCAAAACTTAAGTTCAATATTGAATTTCTGATAAGGTGATAAAATATATTTGTTAACAAGTATCTATCCTCACAGTGGATGCACATATACTTGAGATGCAGAGTTTGTGTACATGATTTTAGTGGAGAATGCATTGAAATATATGCCAATAACATGCTTACCACTATACAGTGTTGTTTGTAAACTTTTATTATAAAAAATCATGATAGATGTTAGAAATCATGTGATTTTAAAACCGAATGTATTAAAGTGTACAGGTATAAATGTTATATTCTGAATGAGAAAGATTATATGCTTCTTAAGTTCCTTTTTTTCCTGAAATGGTATTTTATTTTTATGTTGAATGAAAGTGGAACGTATAGATGTGTGCTTGAATTCTGGAGTCGAAAAAAAACTTGTCTTTAATTTCATTGTTAGTATACAACAGTGTGGATGTGATATTTCATGTTTGTATTCATCAGTATATTCTTTGTAATAAATTATGAATGAATAAACTGTAGATAGAAGTTTTAGTTTTATCTATTAAATTTCAAGTTTCAAGTATAGTCTTTGGATATCTTTTATTCGCTACACAATGTCACTTAACTTCTTGGTCAGATATGTTTATATCTTTACAATCTGATTAAAACCAAATCTTGATCTACGCTCCATTCCATAAACTTCATTCTGCTGTATCAAGCTTGATACGGCAATATGAAGTTTTACGGAATTGAGCGCAGATCAAGATTTGATTTTAATCAGATTGATATCTTTCAAGGGAAGCGTCACAATCATTACTCAACTTCTTTGTGAGGATTGACAGGTTTTATATGCTTAGAGTAAAGTCACATATCACTACCAAAATTCTTGATCAGACTGAAGACATGTTTATAACTTTCAAGGGTATAGCCATATATCTTTAAACCTCTTCTTTAGGATGGATATGCGGTATAGCCATATTACTCTGCTAAACCTCTTCTTAAGGATAGACATGTCTACATTGGTTCTTGTCAGGCCCAAGCTGGTCTTAATTAACGTCAATCTGGATGCAAAAGTTCAAGTAATTATATTGTGTACTGCATATTGCAACAAGCTCAAATTCTATCAAACTAACAGTTACATTAGTTTGCAAACATTTTCATGAGGCACCCTTGAGTGGAGGGGTTTCAAATTAGTTTAAAGAAAGGGTCTTAATTTGATGAAAGGAAAGAAAAATAGAAAGACTTATTGTCATACAAATCCCATCTGTCATCGCCCGTTATAAACTTTTCACATACTGTACATGCATTCAACTTCTCAAAACTACTGGACCAATTTAAACTACTGTAAACTTTGAAGGGAGCATCCTTAGGGGAAGTGGATTCAGATTTGTCCAAATGAAGGGAATCTACTTTCGGTTGCCATAAATGAGGAAAATTTGACAAAATTTCAAAAATCTTCAAAACTAGAAGGCCTGGAGCTTCATGCTTGCGCATGGCTCTATGACATTTTTGGGGGTCAAAGTTCATCGACATAGCAAATATGTTAACTTTCCCCTTTTTGACTTATCCAAAACCAATTTCAACCAAACTTTATACAAAACATCCTAGGGACAGGGAATTCAGATTTGTTTAAATGGTGGAGCTAGACCTTCAGGGTATACAAAAGAGGAAACTATGACAAATGTTCAAAATCTTATAACTAAAAGGCCTTGAGCTAAATGATCGTATATATAATAACTTTTTGGCATTGAGAACCAATTTCATTCAAGGCATGACCCTTGAGTCAAAGTTCAATACTATAGCATATATGTTAACTCTGCACATTATCAACTCTTGACCAAACACCATTGGACCAATTTCAACTTAACTTGGTTGGAAGCATCAGTAAGATAAGGGGATTCAGTTTTGTTCAAATAATGGGGCTAAGCCTCCAGGGGATCTGATAAGGGGGAAAATTTGACAAAATTAAAAAAATCTTCTAATAAAATATAGGGCCTAGAACTTAAGCTTAATGCTTGCACCTGTAGTAACACAGGTATGCTATGCAGATTATCAAGTTTGTTGATGGAGTATTTCTGGACTCAAAAATAGGCGATTTGTCTTTCTGTTAAATTGTACTACACATATTTAACTTTTGACATCTCCTAAACAATTGGACCAATGTCAAACAAACTTAGTAGGAAACATCCATAGGGGACAGGGGTTCAGATGATGGGCTCTGTCTCCAGGGGGTCTCGCTAACTACTAAAATACCAAAAAACAAATTATAGGTCTGTTCTACCCAGATGGATGACAAGGCCCAATGGTCAAAGTTGAGATATAGTTTGTGAATGATATTATTAAAATTAAGAGTCATTGTAGGTTTCATATTTAAGACCTACAAATGAATTCGAGTTGGTTCAAATCATAACCATGGTGTATTAAATGAGTCAAAGTTAAACTTAAAGTCTCATAAATTTGAACTACAAGTGAATTTCATTTTATAGATAAGATTCTTTTGAACTGGGTTTCAGGTTTGTTAAAATTATAACAATGGAAGGGAAATTGGTTAAATTTATATTTGAGATGTTGCATTTGTTCAAATTAATAGAGTTCTCAGAAGTTGGTTCAAAATACCATTGATTACAGTAAATTTTCTTAATTAGTTCATCTTGACCAACGGGTCTAAGGTGAATTTTTCTCATACAAATCTCCTCTGTTGTCGGTCATAAATGTTATATGTTTTCAACTTCTTTTTCAAAAGTCCTGGACCAATTTCATCCAAACTTGGTAGGAAATATCCCTGGGGGAATGGGATTCAAACCTGTTTAAATGAAGAGGCTCGGTCCTCAGGGGTGCCACTTTGGGGGCAAAAAGAGAGAAATTTTTATAAAATCAAAAAAATCTTCTAATGAATTAGAAGGCCCAGAGCTTAATGCTTGGGTATGTAGTAACTTTGTGACATGCAGAACCAAGTTTGTTCCTTGGGGTCAAAAATGGGTCACAGGTTTTTGGGTCAAAGTTCAACTCTATAGCAAATATGTTAACTTTTCACATTTTCTACTTGTCAAACACAACTGGACCACTTACATCCAAACTTGGTAGAAGGCCTCCCTTTGTGAAGGGGTTCAGATTTGTTCAAATGATGGGACCCAAATGGGAAAAATTTGACAAAATTTCAAAAGTCTTATAAATAAGATGGCCTAGAGATTAATGCTTTGGTATGTAGTAACTTTGGGGCATGGAGCACAAAGTTTGTTCATGGCGTAACCCTGGGGTAAAAAATAAGTTGCACTTTTGAGGTCAATGTTCAACAATAGTTATATACATAGAAAAAAAGTCAACTTTTTGCATTTTAGACTTCATCATAGACTACTGGACCAATTTCATTCAAAATGGTAAGAATGCATACCATGGGGAAGGGGGTTCAGATTTGTTCAAATAATTGGGCTCAGCCCCCAGAGGGCACTTATATGGGGCCCAAATGGGCAAATTTTGACAAATTTCAAAAATCTTATAAACTAGAAGGCATAATACTTTATGCATTATACATTAGATTTAGGGCATGAAGAACCAACTTTGTTCAAGGCATGACCCTGGGGTCAAAAGTATTCAAATGCCAAAAATTTACTTTTTAAGGCCCATTTCATTCAGATAGATGTTAAAGCCCAATGAGGCTCCTGTTTGTTTTGTTCTACACAGGGCGTTTTGGTCTTATAAATATAAATACATGTATTATATTTGGCTCGACTTCTAATCATTATACTTTATTTCAGTCACTGAACATCCATAATAATTATATATATAAACACAAAGTGATTATCATCAAAAACTTAAAATACAATTATCAACATAGCTGTATTCAAAAACAATGCTTTTTCCATTAAAATTTAAGATTTATGGTGAAAATGCCTAATCAAGTCCATCCATTTTAAATTTAAAAATGTTACAACAATAAAGTGTCAAAAAAAAATTCCATGACCAGAAGAAAAAATCATCGCAGGATATCTTTCCTCTACAAAAAGGTAGGGAAAAAGAAACCCTTTTGAAATCAGTGTCTCACCTTTAGTTGAGATGCAATATTTTGTCGTATATAGAACACTTTCTGTTTAAAATACAAATGGTGGTCCTTTTTCTACAGGTTGCCAAATTTTTCATGTTGAGTGAAGAGGGCATAGTATGATTGACTACATGATTCAATTCTGTACAGACTGATGGCCAATTTGTTTTTATAACACTGATACCTGTTAGACAGACCAACAATGGCTAAAAAGGAATATTATTTTCAATTTTCATGAATATTGTGTTTCCAAAGATGCAAGAATTCTTTTTATTTATTCTTCAAAATGTTTTTGTCTATACATATATAATGGCAAACATTCCTCTATCAATAAATGACCCCTCATGAAAAGTCAAATTTCGACTTTCAACAAACTTGTATCCTGACAAGATACAACATGTGGATTTTTTTCTGTAAATTTTAAAAAGTTACGATATCTAAGGTTTTTTTTAGTGTTTTACCTGTCTTTGTGTGCCATGTGGAAACCAAGCCCTTTTATACGAACACTTTATGCAGCATCTGATATTTAATGCTTGTACATAAGTACATACATTCTTAAATTTCTAGTAATCTGAACATCTGATTCACTTTCTTTGATCACGAACAAATTAATGCACAAGACTAGAAAGATGCACTGGTGCAACAAGAAATCACACCTTGGTAGGATGGCAATGGTGCTTTTGCTATCACAAACTGCACATGGTAACTTAATCATACTTTGTGAGAGAAGGAACATGTTTGTGTCTGTAAGACATGGATGTCTCTGAGTGAAGTTATGATAAATAGGAACTTTTTAAAGGATAAATCTGTGATGGACTAAGTGTTTAAGAAAAGAAGAATGGAAACAGTGAAAATAACCTATGATGCAAATTTTTGTCTCAATTCTTTCTTACTAGTTTAGTGTACGACAATCATTACAGATGGACAAACAGGCAGATTTCACAGAAACCATACCTGGCATGTACATTGATGAGATACAAATGGATATTATAGACAGACAGACAGACCAATCAAGTTCACAGAAAGTCTAACTTGAACTGTGCATCTGTATATTGATGGTTTGAAAGTGTCAATTCTTCTTTTAATAACTTATTGTAGGGAAATTAAAGATGTTTTATCAAAAGGGACATAACTCTGGTACAAATGATCATGTTTTCACAATACCAAACTTCAACCTTAACATTTGTATATTGAAGAGATGTACATATATACACATGTACCCAAATGAGATGTGCAGTTTCAATGTGTCAATTCCTTTAAAAGTTTTTGTGAGAAAATGGGACCACAACTTTGATACAAATGGCAAGATTGTCACTAATATATACACTGATGTGTATATTGATGATATACATCCATGTGCCAAACATATATTGCAAGGAATCAAAGTGTATGCCTGAAAAAAGAGCCATAACTCTGGTATAGTCAAACTTGTACATGTATATGATAAGAAATACTAATAAAAAAAAAAGAAAAGAAATACACCATTATGCTATGTATAAAATATATTCTTCAAAAGGTGTATGGAAACAAAATATGCCTCACTTTCTCAATGGTCATGGTATAAAAATCATTTCCAGTATGACTTATGTTTTACCAACCATTTACAAAAACTTTAACAGAGTAATATTTACAGATCAGTTCGCAACTTGTTTACAGATCTAATGTCATTAACATCGCAGTATCAAAACCTTTAAATACTCATGCAGTTGTATCTACTGGACAAACACTAACGTGTCATGTAAAAAGGTAATTTATTTTTATCAGAGGTTATTTATACATTAAATCTCCAATAAACAATGACGTATATATACATCACTGCAATAAGTATGGTCATGTTACATATCAAAATGTTAAGAATGATATAAAAAAGACTTTGTTAAAATGAATATAACTTGCCTGTACAACATAACAGAAGATAAACAATTGAAATGCACAACAGGGGAAACATAATATATGAGTTATAAATGTATCAAATTTACAATAAACACATGAGGAAAAATAAATAATAGATCATATGTTGAACGAAAAATATTTTGCATGTTAGTGCAAAGTTTGGGTTGAAGTCATTTAAAAAGGTTGCATATTTACAGGCACTATTCTTTTCATTAGTTTATCTTTCTTCTAGAATTGTATGGTTTTTTTTATAATATTAACTGAAACTTAATTGTTACCTTCCATTGCCCTGAGCTTTAAATATATGATATAGAGATCTTTACTTTTCAAGAAGAATGATGTTTGAACATTTTATAGCAAACATTTTATAGTATGAAAACCTTCCATTCTTTGCCAAGGAAAGTGGATATATGTCACTGATTGGAGAGCAGCCATTTTTGTACTCACCAATGTTATCATAGGGAAAACCTATTTCAAATGTGAAATTTACCTCTTATTGTGTAGTCCTTATTGTTTACGATACATAAACAATGAGTAAAATTGTTTCAATGTATCACAGAATGTGCATATGGTAATTAGGCTATACCAAAACAACTTAATTTTGAGGTTTTTACCAAAATTTATCAATTTTTCATTTTTTAAACTTTGATAACATTAATATGTCCATCTTTGGTTTGGAATTTGCAAGTGCACTTTCTATCATATTACTTTTAACGTAACTTTGAATTTAATAATTTTGCATTGCAATTTTTACGGTGATAAAATCTGGTTAAGTCACAGAGTAATGTGCATACATGCATACAAAAAACATACTGAAAATCTTGTCATCAATTTAACATACATAAACCAACCTAAAGTTTGGTACAACCATATTAATCTATTCATTATTAAGTAAAACAACTATAAAATGCATGTTAATGAAGGAATCAAAAGTTTGGTACAACCACACTAATTTTCTTTATAATAAACTAAGTACTATAATTTGCATGTGAATTATATGTTCCTATTGTACATTGTTAACCGTAACTTATTCAGTCTGACTGGTCTTAGGGTACATCACAGTAATAGGGGGCTTTTCATGCCGAATGCTTGCAGACGCTTCATCATTAGAGTCTTCCTCAAACTCATCAATACTTGGAGCAGACGGTATACGACCTGGACATCTGTCTCTTGTATCCTTTTCTTGGGAATCTGGTGAACTAGGTTTGACAATATCACCATTTGTCTGACCCAAAGTGAACAATTTATCAGCAGCTTTTATCAGGCGATCAACATATTCCAATTTCTGTTAAGAAAATAAAACTTAGTTTATAAATGTGAATTTTTCAATCAAGCTATGAATGAAAGTATATATATATATATATATGCATCCTGTTTGCTATTATTTCAAGATAGCATAACTAAACATAAGTGATATTTAGTTTTCTTGATTTTTTTTCGGATGTATATTTCTATTGATACTTCATCAAAGTTGCTTTACAATTATGGTTTTTAAACTTTCTGAACTGCTGATTTGTCAATTTTGACATGAATTTACGGAAGGATTAAGTGATAAGAAAACCTCGTAATTTTTAGGCGGAACCGATCCATAGCCATACATGGCCCCATAGCAACAGGCTGCAATTACGCCAGTGCTGTCAGAGTCACCAGCATGGAACATTGACCTATTAACAAAAGGTATATTGTTGAGACAATATGCATAACATATAAACATAAAACATAACATAAAAAATGTTACAATATTATAAGAAATTATATAAATATGTAGTTAGTTTTAAAGTTTAAATACAAAGAAACTTGTTTGTTCATCAAAATTAAAATTATATACAAGCAGCAATGGTTTAGAGGAGCTTCCCCTATTACCGAACACTTTTGCCAAAATTGTCATTACTAGTAAAGCTTTAAATTTGAAAATATCAATACATGTATATAGTCTGCCCTGTAACTTACACAAAAACCTATTTTATTCCCCAATACAAAGATGCATAATATATCAGTCGAACTTAACAAGCTATCAAATGACTTGAAAAATGACATTACATGTCTTGTATTTCAGAACTGTGTCATCTAAACCTGAACAGGTTGTCTTCTATTTCCGAACAAAACAGTTAGGAGTTCAAAAATATTAAAATTGTTCGATACAGTAACTATAATACCCGGTAATGGATTCTTAAGCAATTAGTATCACTGTTAATGTTCATAATATTTATATTTTATCAATCATAAAGAAAAATGCAGAATTTGGCGGACGTGGAAATCTAATTATCTAATATGTTTTCAATTTTATATCATCCTATATTATAACTTTATATCTGGAAAAACTCTTTAGAAAAATATGTGTGGAATTAATAAACTTTTTAATTAATCTGTGTTTAAAATGAATGGACAATTTTTTCTCTTTTATTGCCACACCAGATTTTCATCATTTGAACTGTAAAATATATAATTAACTTGCAGAGTAAAACTTTTTGATACATCTATAACAACATATTCTGATTGTCTGAATCCATAATATGCTTATAAAATAATAAATTAAAGATTTTGACCTGAATTATTACATGTAACATATTTAGTGTGTGTTCCAATAAATGCAAAATAAATGAATGAAATAGAAACAAAATTATCTGTAAGACTAGATTTTTTGCAAAATATGCATTGTTATGATATGATACCAAAACATATATTGAAGACTACTTCCATTTGATACAACTGTTCTGGAACTATTTCATTATTAATCTACTGTACATATATATTCATCACAAAATAGTCTGAATATATGTTAAAAATTAATATTAATAAATTGACAATGAAATTAAAAGTACAAAAGCATCTCTATTCTTATGGCATGTTTTTGGTATTTTTGCTTATGGAAATAAAAAAAAACACTGTTTATCTCTGATAATTTTATTAAGATAAAAACTTAGTGTTCGGAAATAGAAGAAAAAGACAATTTGTTGGCTTGTATTTCCGAACACAAATGGGAGAAACAATCAATGACCATGATTTGACCTCAAAATGACACAGCACATTTGGGAATGAAAATGTTTGGTTTTCAAGAGTAAAGTTGTATTTTCTCAAAATAAGTGACATTAATTGACTTATCCACATATTTTAATGCTGCGAGTTATTAGAAATAGAGGAGGACACTCTATATCTTAGTTGTAAAATGACTGACACTTAAGACTCACCTTGAACATAGTTCTTTCCAGTCACCGCCCGCTCCTAACAAGGCATCATATCTAGTGACACATGATTGAAAAGTTGTACAGTTATAAACATGTGATGAATATACATGACCGTTGACTCTTTTGTTAGCACAGAAACGCTAGATCATTAGCAATTTATTAGTACATTAACTGAACATGATTATTTGAAATTTGTCAGTACAAAATCATATAACAAGAATTCCGCGGAATGATTTGTCTCGCTGTAACAGCTTTGACCATCTATGCACACATGAGAAAAAGAACAATTTTGATATAAGATGAGACAATTACTTTTTGAGTTTAAGAAGACTGAAGTGGATTTAGATTTGTTCATTTTGGCAGGAGTAAGTGGAAATGAGGGTTCCATTATGGTGTAAAACTGAAGAATATTTGACAATACCTGAATGCTTGCACATTTCACTAACATGAATACTGGATACTAGTGAAAACATTTTTAACAGACGAAAACAAACAAGAGGCCCATGGGGCCTTAACGTCCATCTGGTTGAAATCTGCCCAGTAGTTTCAGAGAAGTCGTTTGAAGGCAAACTATCAAATTTACCCCTTTTAGCCCAGATCACCTGTTTCCTAGGGGGTCTGGGACTTTATTTGTACAATTTGAATCCTTTACCCCTAAGGATGCTTCTTGCCAAATTTAGTTGAAATCTGCCCAATAGTCTCAGAGGAGATGTAGTTTAAAGGCATATTGTCAAATTTACCCCTTTTGGCCCCGCCCGTCTGTCCCCTGGGGGGTCAGGGCCTTCATTTGTACAATCTTGAATCTCCACCTCCTAAGGATACTTCCTGCCTTATGTGATTGAAATCTGCCCAATACCCCTTTAAAGCAAAAGTTAAAGACAGACAGACGACAGGCGGACGCACGACAACCGACGGAAGGGATTTGTATGGGAAAAGTCCACTTTGGACCTTCGGTCCAGATGGATTAAAAATTGATACTTACGCTATCATTGGAGCATCATGACCACTGGATCCACCCCAGCCAGAGAAACTTACAGATTTGATAAAACTATCTCGTTCTTTATACCCATAATTTTCCGGAAACACAGGCGCTGATTCACCATCTGTTATATTTCTGTCCTCCAAGTACTTTTTCCAAGCCTTGGTAAAATAACCCCTGATAATGAAGAATTAAAACATTATTGAAACAAGAGATATAGGAGGATCTGGATGCTCACATGAAACTGGTTTTTCAAAGATACTTTGACCTGGAACTAATTTTAGGATATATTTTGGATTGCTTCCATTTCAAAATCAAAAAAATCATAGGATCATTTTTGAAATCTGAAATTTGAATATTTATATTGCTAATCATTAATTTCCTTTAATTTGTAGGTATATACAAGAGTTCAATAATGTGAAAGTAAAGGTTATCATGTAACTATGGTTCAACAAGATGGCCACTAGATCAACCATCTTGGAATTTTATATTTCCAAAACTTTTATGTAATTGTATGCAACAAGAAGTTTCCACATATCAAATATTTGAAAGTCACATATCAATGGCTTGATCAGATCACAAGATATGAATGGTGTAATCCATTAAAGGTAGTTTCAAGTCTCTATCTTCTTTAAAGTAGGAAAATTAAGAAAACAAATTTTGTAAAAAGAAAATTCAACATGGCCTCCGTTGACCTACTTAAAATATTTTTTTATCTAAGATTTACCAGTCCTGAGGAGATGACTGTCATTGACCCAATAAAAATGGTTTTATATTTTTAAGTTTTAAGCAAACACAATCACTTCTACAAGTCCCAAGGATACAATATATGAAAGTGTTGTGACTTGTGACTTGTGACAGTATCAGTTTTGGTAGAGTATACATAGGGACAACAATAGATGTTTATGGATGGCACATGATGACAATGATTTTTGTTTATATTAAGGGCTTATTGTCTGATCAACAGCTAAGGTCATTTACGGACATGCCAGTTTTACTGGTGGAGGAAACAGGAGTACCCGGAGTAAACCACCGCCCTAGGGCAAGTCACTGGCAACTTTCTCACACTAGCACGCCCTGGATGGGGATCGAACTAGGAGATAAAAGGCTCTTATGATTACAAAACGGCGACTTTAACCACTAGGCCACCGTAGCCCCAACTAATTTTGTGAGGATCAATTTATAGAGAACAACTTTTTTTTTAAAGAATTTTAAGAAGCTGTACCTACCTGACAGAAATATTGACAAGAAGTTTCATGTATATCTAATGCTAAGGAAGAACTATTAGGTGTTAAGACACAAAGGTTCAATATCAGTATCAATATATGTCATTGTACAATCACAATGATGCTACACATAAAAAGAATAAGTATGAAATAATATATGCATTCCTATTAATGCAAATACTATCAATCTACTTTTCTTCTCTAATTTTTATGTGAAATATCAGTTTAATTTTACATCAGTATGTATTCATTACAGGTAGTAGTGTCTGATAACATTTTTTGAATAATGTGGCTGTCAGCTAGGAAATTTGAAAATAATCCTCAATTCAAGATTAAAACATAATATAACACCTCTCCTCTTATAGTATTTTAGAAGATTATTAACTTTTTATATGCAATTCTTATAATGAATTCTACTAAAGAAAAATATACGGTAATATCATTCTCCATTTCTTTTCTGATATGGAAGACCTTGAACTCACTGTTCTGAATACCTTGCTGATCTCTTTGAAGGTCATTTTGGTTCTATAAAAACATGTGCCATGCAACAGTCAATGATCTGATAAATCAGTATGGAATCCTGAAGCAATCTACCTCGTCATGACATGCTGTCACTCAAGTACCTTACCCCATGTTTCTTATAAAAAATCAATGATTTACCAGATAAACAGGTTACTATTTACAGAAACAAAGATCACTATGCCTTACATTTGATTTACAACTCTTAGTAATAAAATCTAATTTTCAAACTCACCTCAATATGTGCCTAGATACTAAATCCTGCTGTGATTACGGGAAATACCTTGAGTGAAATCCTGAATGAGTTATTTCACATAGCCAAACCTAACAAAATCCTGCATTTTATTAATATGCTTAAAAGAAGGTCTTTAGACGTATACGTAAAGATCAGGTGGATTATCCGTAAGTAAAGTGGTGAGTGCTTCTAATCAAATCTGTTTATCCCATCAAATTCACCATTACCAGTAAAATCAATAACGTTTAGCCACGTTTGTCATAACACTAGACAGACTACAAATTCACCGCTATCATTTCTCCATTTTTCAAACATAATGTTAAAATAAATTTGTTGTCTGGCAATATTTGTCAGTTATCTTTTGTGCAAAATAAATAATTTATGAGGAGACACACCCTCAGGTATTGTTATTGCAATATAGAGATACATCAGTAATACCTATTCAAAAAAATAAATTTACATGCTTGTATACCTGTAGCAGGCACTGCATGTTATATACATGTATCTGATTTATGCTTAAGGATATATTGCCAAATGTCTGTTTAAGGTAAAAACAATCATTATAATGAAAACATAGGACAAGATGTCTACAATATTGCCCGACTCATTATACTGAAAACATAGGAGAAGATGTCTACAATATTGCCTGACTCATTATACTGAAAACATAGGAGAAGATGTCTACAATATTACCCGACTCATTATACTGAAAACATAGGAGAAGATGTCTACAATATTACCCGACTCATTATAATGAAAACATAGGAGAAGATGTCTACAATATTGCCTGACTCATTATAATGAAAACATAGGACAAGATGTCTACAATATTGCCCGACTCATTATACTGAAAACATAGGACAAGATGTCTACAATATTGCCCGACTCATTATAATGAAAACATAGAAGAAGATGTCTACAATATTGCCCGACTCATTA
>JAUMGZ010062022.1:0-18620 GCA_032359645.1 Pododesmus macrochisma | reverse complement strand
ACTTAACATCTAACAAGGAAAAACAGAATCATCACCAATACCATGTAAAACTTAACATCTAACAAGGAAAAACAGAATCATCACCAATACCATGTAAAACTTAACATCTAACAAGGAAAAACAGAATCATCACCAATACCATGTAAAACTTAACATCTAACAAGGAAAAACAGAAACAACACCAATAACATGTAAAACTTACCATCTAACAAGGAAAAACAGAATCAACGCCAATACTATGTTAAACTTACCATCTAACAAGGAAAAAGATAAACAATTTCATTTGTCAAACAAGAACTATAAAAAAAGGAAACATCATTAAGATTACTTACTTCAAAAATGAAATATGTTTTCAAATATGCTATTAACCTTCTATTTTTTAAGTCAAAAGTAATACATGAAACCAACTAATGTATCACAAAACATATTCACGTCATTGGTTTCAAAGCTCTTGGACGGATACCAGTCTACGGAAATTCTCATGCAAAAGTAACAGTTGTGAAGTTGAACCCAGTTATCTTGGGAACACATGTTAAATATAAGGGCGCGTGACAGAATTTTGCATAATCCGGGTCTTCTGTTAGCTATAGTCAAGAGAGATTCCAAATCTTACTTCCGCTTCCTGTTAATGACTGTTCCACGGTCATTTGAAGGTCATTAACAATTTGCAACATTTTAAAGTCATATGAACTCAGTACATATATTGCATGCATTTATTTTGAATCAACTGTCTGAGCACTCGCTAGAGCTTACAGGGATCAAGTTGTAGTCCCATCATATTGAGCTCATATAAATGGCGATGAAATAATACAATACGAAATTGCAAACTGGAACATGCCACAGATATATATAAATAATAAAGAACATATTATCATAGTTTTACTTACTTTCTCCGCCATAAAGTGACGTAAAGACGGTTGCAATACAAGCCGTGCCTCCAAATATCATACCAAATGCATGTATGGGTCGTCTGCCTGTCCTATCTACGAATATTATACACAATATGTAGGCGGGAATCTCAACGAGACCAGAAAGAAAAAAGTTCAAGTAGAAATCTCCTCCTAGATTGCCCGTGTTTAATGACAGTCCGTAATACACCATACTGACAACCATCCTTCAATAATAAGACGCTCATTATATAGTAATAGGTCACGGCATTTGTATTGACGTAGTTTCTGATCGATTCAAATATCAATTAATTTGGTATTCATTTTTGTAACATTATAGTTCAGCTTAAACGACTTATTAGCAGTAAAAATAAATGTACATATGAATTTTTACATTTCTAACTGCTAGGCTCTAACCTGTTCTTTTCCGATTTCCCGTGTTTTGTTGAATATTTACCTGGTCCAAGTCTGACCTTGACGTCAGTTCTGTTTACATTATGGTTTTATATTGTTTTTAAGAATGAATAAAAGCATTTCAAAAGTTTAGTAAGAATTATTCTTTAGAGAAATGAATCTGTTTTTAAACCAAGAGGTATGCCTAAAAGGAGGTCACAGTAGCCTAAATAGGGGGTATTTAGCAAAAATGTCTAATTAATTATGACTTCCAGAGATTTGATATTTCATACATGTTATGTCCTTAAGACGGTCAAATTCTATTCAAATCGAAACCCAAGAAGACAAATACGACAGTTGTATGGACTTTTGATGATAACGGTTGATTCGTAGCAAGGCCTGAGGTCAAGGACGAGGTTCTCTTACACCGATAATTGAATAGTTTCTCTCATAAATACTACATTTGTTGGTAACCCGTTTCATATTAGCTTTTTGTATTTTTCTCTCAAATAACCTTGATGGACAGGTTTACTATTCAATTTTAGCATTGGTGGTTCTTCTCGGTCTGTGCATTCAGTATCAGTAGTCAAGGATTGTCCAAATAAAAGATTTAGGGCACAGGGCGGAGGCGGATCCAAGATTTCAGTTAAGAGGGGTCGCAACACAAAATCTGAACGACCCCACGTGTTTTCCATAGAAATAAAGTGGATTTTAATAAATGTTGGAATTTGAGGGGCGCGCGCTGGGTGTGCCCGTTCTGTTTCCGCCTTGCACCACAGAGACCAAGTTGTAAGCGGCTTTTTCATATGAAGATATATTTATTTTATGCCTGTGTATATGTGTTTCCTTTGATTGACATATAGGGTGTAGCTTTAAGAATGGCGAGACAAAATCACTGGCTATACATTTTACACAAGTTTTAAAGAAACATGTATAATTATATGTTGATCACACAGGTATTTTATCATATATAAACTGAATCACTGTGAATAATCCAAAAATATTTACCAGTTCAAGAAAATGATAAGCGTTCTTATGAGGAGAATACGTGACGTAAATAATTTTAGAAATCCGCCTTTTGCCTTCGTCTCAGTCTTTGGCAGTTGTATGGCATCGTTCGGAATATTAACTTGGTTCATTTTGGCAGCTCTTTGTATAACTGCGTTTGCTTCCTGTATTTTGCCTTGACTTATAAGCCATCGGGGAGACTCAGGAATGATACTGTAAACAGACAAGTATAACCATACAATGTATCTAAAAACACGAGACATGTCTAAAAAGTGGTTTATACTACTAATAATCAATAGAGTCTAGAATATTAAGACTATGAATACAATATGTAGCAGACAATTATATATAAATTGTCAAGATTGTGTAACATAGTTAAGCATCATCAGATAAATTCCATTCCATTGATGTTATATACAGTGGAGTGTATTTTAACGACACTTATAACAACAACAAATTCATTACAACGAGACTAAATACAACAGCAAATTCAATACAACGACGCTAACTACAACAACAAATTTATTACAACGACACTTATTACAACACAATTTCATTACAACGACGCTAACTACAACGCCAATTCATTACACCGACGCTAAATACAACAGGAATTTCATAACAACGACGCTAAATAGAATAGCAAACTCATTACAATGACGCTAACTACAACACAATTTCATAACAACGACGCTAAATAGAGTAGCAAACTCATTACAACGACGCTAAATACAATAGCAAACTCATTACAATGACGCTAAATACAACAGCAAATTTAATAGAACGACAATAAATAAAACAACAAATGCATTACAACGAGACTAAATACCACAACAAATTCAATACAACGACACTAACTACAACAACAAATTCATTACAACGACGCTAACTAAAACACAATTTCATTACAACGACGCTAACTACAACAACAAATTTATTACAACGACACTTATTGCAACACAATTTCACTACAACGACGCTAACTACAACACCAACTCATTACAATGACGCTAAATACAACAGCAAATTCAATAGAACGACAATAAATACAACAGCAAATGCATTACGACGACGCTAAAAAACAGCAAATTCATTACAACGAGACTAAATACAACAGCAAATTCATTACAACGACGCTAAATACAACAGCTAATTCAATAGAACGACATTAATACAAAACCAATTCATTACCACAACACTTTATCTAACAGCAAATTCATTACAACGACACTTCATACAACAGCAAATTCATTACAACGACGCTAAATACAACAGGAAATTCATTACAATGAGAGCTAAATAAAACAGCAAATTCAATACAACGAAACTAAATACAACAGCAAATTTATTACAACGACACTTCATACAACAGCTAATTCATTACAACGACACTATATACAACAGCAAATTCATTACAACGACACTAAATACAACAGCTAATTCATTACAACAACGCTATATAAAACATCTAATTCCTTACATCGACAGTATATATAACAGCTAATTCATTACAACGACGCTATATACAACAGCTAATTCATTACAACGACACTATATACAACAGCTAATTCATTACAACGACACTATATACAACAGCTAATTCATTTCAACGACACTATATACAACAACTAAATCATTACAATGACGTTATATACAACAGCTAATTCATTACAACGACACTATATACATCTTCTTATTCATTACAACGACACTATATACAACAGCTAATTCATTCCAACGACACTTTATACAACAGCTAATTCATTCAAACGACGCTATATACAACAGCTTATTCATTACAACGACACTATATACAACAACTAATTCATTACAACGACGCTATATACAACAGCTAATTCGTTATAACGACGCTATATACAACAGCTAATTCCTTACACCGACGATAGGTTTAGAAGCAACTGACTGTAATTTTGATTCATTATAACAAACAGCAAATTATTTACAATGATAAAAAATACTCAACGGCAACTATGTTTGTTGTGAAGAGACTTCACTAAAATAATGCTTTCAACTACAATATTCGCCATATTTAATTTGATAGTAATTAAAATTAAATTCGAGTTATCAAGATGGCATAAATATCTAGTACAACGCTTAAATTTTCCCGTTATTTGCAATGTTTAAAATTTGATATTATGACTTCACACTTTAAATGTTTCTTCATATTCTTGCCCCGTTGTCCATATCATGGTTCCTTTAATTTGTACTTTTACACATCAAAATACACGTGTGTTTTTAATTAATACGCTTTATTAGATCACGCGCTCGTTGTATCTCTCCGCCTTAACAAGTGCGATCCGGTAGCGCATTAATGAAGGAATACGGTCCAGTAAAAGTATAAAAATCGAGTAAAATAAGTTTTAAAAAAAATTTCATACACTCCATGATTTATATTTTTTATTGAAAATGGTATTGTCTAAATTCAACAATAAGTCCATTAAATATTAAGACGGGAATTCCCCTTTTAAAAGCAACCCCCGTATCACATTATGACTCTCCGTATTACATGTTCAGGGATTGACGTATCACTTAAGTAAGCTTGAACAGGAGTTTATTATAGAGTTATATTCTCTACCCCAAAAAAGACAGGTACAACACAGGTAATTAGTACTAAGGTTATACTTACAACCAATACGACAGATATATAAAGACGGGAACAGAACAGGCTATCTCTATATATTTCCAGTGGCGAAGTCCATAACCAATGCCAGACAAAATCATAAATCCAATCGAAAAGAATATCTGGATAATGATTCCAGCAAATTTACGTTTAGATGGACCGACCAATTCCACGCCTTCAATAGATTAAGAAAAAATAGCATTTATGTAAATAAGTGTTTTGTCCGAAAATAATGAAATAAGATATGAACTGGAGATGACAGTGCATTTAGTAAATCCATACTTAACTCACATGAATATTATAAATAGTATTATTAATATAGTTAATCTATTTTACCTAAAACATACGACGTCATAATGACGCCACCGCAACTGAATCCAACAAGAAACCGGAGAACACAGAATACGATGAAGGATGGAGACCAGGCGACTGACAACCCGGACAGGGCTAGAAGGAGGAGTGACAGGCATAATGTCTTCTTCCTGCCAATACTGTAGAACACAATACAGGAAAATATTGCAATTTAAAAATGACATTTGAATCGGAAAGACTGATGACTAATGAACACCTACAATAAATAACACAAGTTTACTTCACGAAAATATTCGACAATGTGTCGTTCTTTGAATTTCGATCAACCTGAATACATCATACTATGACATTAATTACGGTACCATGAATTCATTTAAACACTTACAGATCGGATAAATAACCAAGGCCAAAGGCTCCAAAAAACACGCCAGCGAAGAATATCAGTTGTGCATGGGACGTCTTCAATTTATCATCACACACTAAATTTTCCTGAAATGAGAGAAAAAATCAAGAATTATCAAGAGTCCATTTCTTAATTCTTAATTTATTAACGATGGTTTGAAGGTTGACATGAGCCGATGAAGTCAGACTATTTACACTTTTAAATATGCATTGAACTATCCTAGTAATCTTTTCTTATATAATATAAACGTGGATAACTAAAATGCAGATCGAACTTGTACCTACCTCTTTAGTAAAAGTTGACTTAAAAATAGACGTATCGTAGACCCAAGAGTTACAAGTCGTCGTGGAGTTATCGATCCTATATTTACATTCGTCATAATCAAGATTTTCGTCGCTAGATGGCGGTATAGTTATGTTGATAAGTTGGTGGTGGGTTTCGTTTTGTATTGTATACGTATCTCCGGGGTAATCCGGTAATGCACATCTGAAAAAGATAAAATCTTTCTTCTGAATCAACAGAAATTGCAATTATTGACGCAGTGTGAAAAAAACCTTTATTTTTTCTAAGTTAAGACGTATTTTGTTTTTTATATCATCAAAATGTTGACAATTTCACTGCAAATCTAACACATTTATTATAGGTCGACAAGAGCCGGTCCATTCTAGTATAGGTTTAGGATTTGACACTGCGTTCCGCGTTGCTGTGGAGCTGAACTGTTTACAGTTATTTATTATTTATAGCAATTGGCTAAATAATAATCATGGAACAGTATCAGAATTACAGTATTGTTTTTACATTTATAAAAAGGCAGATGTGTAATAATACCCCCTAGTAGAGCCCCCTGGGGGTCAAGACCCTTCATTTGAACAAATCTGAATCCCCACCCCCTATGGATACTTCCTACCAATTTTGGATGAAATAGGTCAAGTGGTTTAGGACAAGAAGTTGAAAATGTGAAAGGTTAACATATTTGCTATATATTATACATACATAAATATATATATATATAGTGTTGAACTTTAACCCCAAAAAGCGATACCTATTTTTGACCCCAGGGTCACGCCTTGAACAAACTTGGTTCTATATGCCCTAAAGTTACTACATTCCAAAACATTAAGTTCTAGGTCTTCTAGTTTATTAGAAGAAGCTTTTTGAAGTTTTGTCAAATTTCCCCCCTTTGGCCCCCGTGTGGTGTTCCCTGGGGCCAAGCCCCTTCATTTGAACAAATCAGAATCCCCTTCCCCTAGTGATACTCCCTACCAAGTTTGGATAGAATTGGTCCAGGGTTTAGGAGAAGAGGTCGAAAATGTAAAAAGTTTACGACGGACGGACGACGGACGACGGACGGGATTTGTATGAGAAAAGTACAGATCGACTAAAAATGATTTCCTAAATTTCTCTAGAGCCTACTTTTATTAAAGAAAATACATCAATGTCCACTCAGCAGTTCTTGATAGGAGAAGGACTGGTTGGCCCGATGTCAGGATAATGTGACCGAGTGAGGTATCATGTCAATGTGTCTGCGACATGCCTTTTCAGTGAAACAGCACTATTAAGTCGCAATCAGTGCAAACAGTAACAAGCAAACACCGTCTCGATATGACCTAGGCATAAGTTAAAGGGACGTTAAACCCCTAAACCCCTAAACCAACAAACGGTTCAAGAACAAATAGACACAACTTGTGTCCAATTTAAAGGTAACCTTGTATTCGTTTGCCTATAAATGGCAAAAGTAATAAAGTTCAAAACGTAAAATACAATGTATTATATTATACCGCATGATTATATAGAAAGTTGGAGAAAAGGGGAATAACTCTTAGAAGAATTAACACAACAATATCATGTTTTTAAATATCTGATGAGTTTGATCTTAATCCGATAAAAACTGAAGAAAATAAAAATAATAGCAAAAATGCAATTCAAACAGGAAACCTTGTCTGACTGGATGCGCATATGTACAATCATGTTCTTAACGTTAAGTTGAATCAGACGAGAATAGGAATCAAGATGAATACAATTTTCCGTCGTCCGCAAATTCGCAATTCATTATTCTTATATAACCTGATGTTCACTTCATGCGTGAAACCCGGCCATAGAAGGTGTTACAAATGTAACCAAGAATATGAATAATAGTTATGAAAATTGACAGCCCAAAATTAATTTACTTTTATCAATAGCTTATACTGCTTATACATACTGATGTTGTCATTCTACTGATGTCGAGTATAACTGGCAACATTGTAATGTCGGTGTCAAGAAGGGCGGGAATATCTCGACACATTGACCAGAAGATAACATGGAGGTCAAAAATCATTTTTGAAGTAACCAATGTGATTGAACTTGATTGAACTATACATCAAGTATGTCGTCGTCGTCGTTGTCGTCGTTGTCAGATTGATTTATTTTTTGGTTTTATTTATGTTGAGTGTTTTCTTGCTTTTACCGTTTTTCTTCTGAAGTTTATTAATTCCGTTCTTAACAATTAAAGTAAATAGGAAAATAATTTAGAAGCCACACTTTCCATTTCCAGGTTTCTACAATTTCCCCTTGTGTTCAGATATTAATCGAAAAATAGCCTTTTTTAATAATTGGGATTTACATGGAAATAAAGATTGTCAAGAGCCGTTGCAGAACGATAATTTTAGACAGAATTTAATTATTCGTGTATTGCCACATACGGAAAAAAGCTTTTGTTATGTTTCCAAATTAAAAAAAAAAAACCAAAACTTTATAGTTTTATAGCCTCGGTTTTCGCAAAATGTGGAAGACACATCGAAAAGTAGCTGCACCATTTACCACGGACGACAATCCAGCAAAACAATCTTACTAAATAGATTCATGTAAAAATTAAAAATGCTGTAAATTCATAGTGTTAAATTAAGATTCTAAAACGAAATATTGTATTTTATAAACAGTTGACCGTTTAAACCAAGAGACATTCTTCAAATACATATATATATAATGAACGTACAATTTCTATTTCTATTTCAAAAACAATCTTAATAAGTTACATACCTATGCTTCGGGGTACCTGTCAGGAAAACTGCTATTACCATATGAAAACCAGTTAAAATATGACAGCAACAACATAGTAGATATATAAATTTCTGATAACGACCGAAACTTCCAAGCTGTTTTAGAACATCGTCATAGGTCGCCATTGTACTCAGAGTGTTTTGACTTGCACTAAACTTTTTCACAATTGTATTGTCTTTTATCAGTTTTATCTCTGCACATGTCAAACCATAAGTTTCTTAGGTCGAGAATGTATGACAAATAACACTGTCCTTGGGTGTTAAAAATGGTCTCATGGATGTCATTCGCTATCTTATCTTGCTAGTATATGTAATATACAAATGGCTATTCTGTACACACCACATCTCAAAGTAAATAGGATAGAGAAGAGGGGATAGAGGTGGTTGGGGTATGTTAACATCTTGACATAACCTCACGATCCGAATACATAAATCTCCTAGAAGCAGGAGCACGCACGTCAAACTAGCATTAAATTCACACTGTCAAAAACAATCGGACACATTATATGCATTTGACCTGTACAAATATTTGAAATTATATTCTAAATTAGATGCTTGCAACACAAATTTCTTTAAATTTGTATGAGCTTCTTACAATTCTTTTTCTTAGTTCGAGGGAGCTTCTATGCAAAGTTTGGTCTAAAATGATTAATTGAACTTCTCCACCTGCGGCGTCCTGCATTGCGTTTATACTTTAATGGCGCTTACACAATCGTTTGGTCAAAGCTAGTAGAAGTTGAACTTATCCAGCTTTATAATTGGCATCGAATATTGATATTATGTGTTTCGTCTATTTTGGTTGGGATCTGGAGGTTTGGTTGTCGTTTCATGTAATTAATCTACATCAGCAAAAATAAAAAAAAACCAGTATATCATTTTCGTTATTTTGCTTTATTGCCTTTCTGTATTTCGATTAAACAAGATTGTTGAGAGTATTTAAGGTGAATAGGGTGCATGAAATCAACGGAAAGAAATAACGATTTTAAAAACTTGAGTGAAACATTTGCCGTCAACGTTTCTGCTTTTCTGTAACCATTTTTATTACATTTTTTACCAGATATAGAGAAATGTCCTTTAATCTTCACTTGTTTCACTAGTGAATATTACAATTATTTTCACAGGCAATATCCATCCGCATTAAAAATTGTTTACTTAGTAACATTTTTATATCACTTTCTGTAACTTTTATTAATTTTGCACTATTAAGACCGTTTCTTTACATTATTTAAAACGTTTGTGATGTTTTTATATGTGTTTCTTATCAATTCTATAAGAACTACATTATGTGCGGACTTATTGATGCTTTGGGTAAAATGTATCACGACACTACAGTTGATTCACGATGCAATAAATTTGAAATGGTAAAACTAAACAGGGAAAATGTAATCAACAGAAAATTCAATGTTGTTTTCTTGAATATCATAATTATTTCACTCGTGAGGCAAACTTCTTGATATTTTCATTCGTACTACGCACTGGTGAAAATATCAGAATTCTGTCTCACTCGTGAAATATATTTGATATTCAAGAAAACAAAATTGAAAATCCTCTTTATCTCTACTTGCTCCCCCTTTCTGATTTGTAAATAGAATAATTCAGATCATTGAAATCATTCTCCCCCAAAATACTTAACTTGTATGATTCTTTATCATCTATCGCTTTATATAATTTATTTCATTTGATCTGATCTAAGCTAACTTCATTATGAATAATCTGTTATATAGAACGACCGTGCTAACATGTTCATTGTTGAGACACTGTATTTGAATTACTACCTCGAGAAATATTCTAATGCACTTGTTGATACAATCATTACATGTAACACTATCATGTTTGTCTTTCCATCGATGTTCTAATCAAATTAAGTTAGGCTTAAGGGGCCGGGGCTCCTGTGGCTCAAATGTGAGTACAGTAGGAGCAGCCTGGAGAAGATAACAAAGTATGACAGTCCACATACTAGGACTGTTAGAATTGAGTTCTGGTAATAGTAATTATAATAAATGGTACCTGACAGTTTATGACTAGGTCTCCAGGTTACAATGAAATACTTGTCAAACATGCTTTTGGGAGCATAAATATAAATAATGACTGATTTAAGCACTAAATATAAAGACCAAACAAAATGCGAGAGAAAGAGAGTTATAAAGCGATCGCAGAGAGAGAGAGAGAGAGAGAGAGAGAGAGAGAGAGAGGGGCACACTACCGGAGGATACCAAGTTCAAGTCAAAGGTAAGTAAACTAAAAAGAAGAAAACACAATTGAATAAAATAAAAAACATTATGCATAGATACATGTGCACATACGTCATATAATACATGAAGAAATCAATACGATTGATTAGTCACACGTTTATAGGAAGATATTGACCATTTGTTATTAAGTAAAACTTATGTTTCTATGCATATCAAAACACCCTTGTTATTGTGGTAGCGGATCCGGATTCCGCCTGTCGGCTCTCTTCCTTAGACGTTGCTATTCATGCACGGACTCTCGCTCTTTCTCTCTGGTCGCCCTACTCAACAGACGTGTATCAACAGTCTCCACAACTTGGTACTAACTACAGTTCAGGAAACCAGAGACCTGGAGCAGGTAACTTTACCACATTATCAACAATTGACATTACAGATAAAGAGAATACATATAATAGTAACTAACATGTCTTCATATGATAAACAATATACCAAGTATAAAACGTTGCATGAGCTACTATATACATAAAATATTCTCAAGGTCTGCCAGATTAGGAATTTTGATATACTGTTGGTAAAACGTGTAAACAAAAACTGTAATTATGAGTCATCCCTGTTATTAAAGTAAGCAGTTATAAGTTGTGTACGTAATTGCAAGTACAGATCAGGATTATATAAGTGATATGATGTATAATAGTCTTTGTTGAGAGCACATGCAAAGGAAATGTAGACGATATTTCGCGCGTTTGACAATGGCATTAGCGCGAAATTATTTTCTCCAATTACCGCTTGCCGCTTGGTCGTGTTTTGTATGAGTGAGTTGTACTCGAAGCGTGTTGCACGCGATATCATATATCTTTAAAACCTGTTTGTGAGATATCGTGGGATTTTACTATTTGGTTATAAGATATAGGTTATTATGAGATATCAAAGGTTTGTATAACCTGCTTGTGAGATATCAGTAACTGACTTACATTCGTACCTACAACCAATGTACACATTCGTACCTACAACCGATGTACAATCTACTAATACAATAAACGTGAACAATACCAATACATATGACTCAAGAAAGGAATTAAGGATATACATATAAATGCAACTTTTTCTAGCTAACGCCCATCCATACTCACTCTTAATCCCCATAACCTAACCAAAATAATTATATAATTTATCAATTATTTAAAAGTATGTGTTCTATTCCCCTTAATCCCATACTACAAAACTTTAAGTAAATATAACGTCTGCTACTTGAATATGCGCTAAGTAAATTAGGGGTTCAAATCCGAGCGCAAACCTAGCTGATCTATTGGCGGCCTGTTCGGACTACGGCTCTGACGAATTCTTAAGTCAAGTACTCAACCTGCTTGAAGACTATCAAAAGGATAAAGAAAATGACGATATCTTCATAACACAAAACAATTTATAAAGAAAATGACGATATCTTCATAACACAAAACACAAATTGTGTTGTGTTATGAAGAGATCGTCATTTTCTTTATAAATTTAACAGCTTTCAAACTTGACCACATATCTATATTACATTGTATATATAGATATGTGGCTTGACTTAGGACTTCATCAAAGTTGTAGTCCGAGACGCACGTGCAGGTGTTCATGTACAGATGTTCGTGTACATGAACACCTACTCCATTGTATTTTCGGGTGTTCACGTTGGTTACCTACCTACACCTGACAAAGGGGTAGGGATGTCAGTACATTTTAAAACTAGTTGTGGGCAATTGGTGTATGTCTGTATCAAAACACAAGTCGGGCCCCAATGAGTTATAACAACGTTTTGATCTGGATGCAGCCTAGCTAAATTGATTGGCATTAAAACTTTAGAATTGACCATAGGCCCTTAGTTTATTATCAGGTGTTTGTTTAGGGTTATTAGATAATCATTCTTTCCTATGGAATGTATATACAGACGACAGACTTTTGTAGGGGTGTTAAGACGTTGAACTCTCACGAGCAAAGTGATTTGTCAGCTTACACAGGGAGCAAATGTGTATAATACGGGTAAAGTTATACAACCGGTTGTATTGAAAGCATGACATATTTCTTTGCCGTTGTGCAGCTTGATAGGGACCGTATGATTAAACATTGATTTCTGCTCGAGCCCTAGCGTGCATATTGTTTCGATAGGACACGCGATATGGTGCGACACGGTCACTGGGTGTGTGAAATTGTGGTTGTCTAGATTTTTGAGATGTGCAGCTGGAATTGGTTAAAATCGACTTTAGGCAAATACAGATTCCCAGTCAAAGCTTTGGCATATTTCACAAGTACATATTTTTAACCAGAGAAAATGCTCAGGTACAAATTAAGTGTTTCTACGCGACCAGTTTACAGGGATGCCCATCTGTAACTAGTACTGCTCAGCTTTCCTGGAAAAGGAATTGTGGTAATCGTAAAATTGACTGCCTTGGTGATTATTATGCATCTTGTCTATAAAATTGAGGTAGTCAAAAAATTCTTTTCTCTGTTCTTTCTCAATGATAATGTTTTTTAGATTCATGAAATGCAAAGCGGAATTTGCTGATAGCCAGGCTTACTTGCAGACGTGGATCACTGTGACCCGCAATTGTCAATGATTTTAGTTTCGTTGTCCATGTCCATGCCCATCCCTGGATTTTGAAGTTTTGCCAGCTGTGTATGCTTGTGTGCCTTTGTGACATTACGGATGAACTGTGGAACTATATTTACAATTTACTGAGGGTAACGAGTCTACTACAATCCGCTTGCCTTGAGATGGTAAAGTCGATGGAATCGTATGTGGAGATACTCCGTTAACATATTGCGAATGGGAAACAGGATAATTAGAACTGGCATTGGCATACCCACTATGTTCCTTCGACCTCGTAACTGGAGCAGGCCTGTCTTGTAGTCGACCTCGTAACTGGAGCAGGCCTGTCTTGTAGTCGACCTCGTAACTGGATCAGGCCTGTCTTGTAGTCGACCTCGTAACTGGAGCAGGCCTGCTTTGTAGTCGACCTCGTAACTGGAGCAGGCATGTCTTGTAGTCGACCTCGCAACTGGAGCAGGCCTGCTATGTAGTCGACCTCGTTACTTGAGCAGGCCTGCTCTGTAGTCAACCTCGCAACTGGAGCAGGCCTACTCTGTAGTCGACCTCGCAACTGGAGCAGGCCTGTCTTGTAGTCGACCTCGTAACTGGAGCAGGCCTGCTTTAAGTCGACCTAGTAAATGGAGCAGGCCTGCTCTGTAGTCGACCTCGTAACTGGAACAGGCCTGCTCTGTAGTCGACCTCGTAACTGGAGCAGGCCTGCTCTGTAGTCGACCTCGCAACTGGAGCAAGCCTGCTCTGTAGTCGACCTTGCAACTGGAGAAGGCCTGCTCTGTAGTCGACCTCGTAACTGGAGCAGGCTCTGTAGTCGACCTCGTAACTGGAGCAGACCTGCTCTGTAGTTGGCGATTTTTTCCCGCCACCGAAGCTTGCATTGTTCGTACTGCGTTGCGCAGATTTAACAGTTCTTCTTTCGTGTGTTTGGTGTATTATCGGACATTTGGGTTTCAGCGATGTTGGGATCTGACTTCACCGGAATTGCAGGATTGGAGAAGGGACATTGGGAAATTGTTTGTAAACTTTAACAAGCGTGTTGTGAGAGGTTGAGGGAGGTAGTACCATACCGATTTTCTCCAGTTCTGTACATAATTTACCGCTGGTCCAATTTTACAGAAGCGTCAAGTCTATAAATGGTCTTTTTCTGATTACTGAAGAACATTATGCATTACTTCTTTCTTTTACAATATCATCATAGTTTAATTGTCATGGATCCTCGGAGATAAATTATGTCTATTTCCTATATGCAGATTTCACCGGATCTGACGGTCGGCAACCGCGATTCAATTTCCTAGCGATCCTAATGCACAGGTTTCTTCTCACTTAATTCGTTACCAGACGAATCAGTTCTTTAGTTAAGGAGTTGTCAAATATTTTCATCTTTTTTTTACTTAGAAGGGAAAAACTCGGATACAACCATGCCACCAAAAGCAAAAGTGTCGGACAGCACAAATCCTGCCACCGCTACGGTGTTTTATGCCCGTATGGGCACAGGGCTTGCCTTGGAGTCAATCTGTATTGTATTGCTGATGACTTCTACTATAGCACTGACCGTGATATATAAGTATATTCTGGACGATAACGATGCGGGTAAGTACACTTTAATTTTGTTATTTGTTCGTTATTGATGTGTCCATCTTCACCGCGATTATCAAAATTACGTCGCCATGGCAATGGATAGCATGTATAATTCATTCAGTTACAACTTTCATGGTTATAAATAATTCCTTTTAAGGTTTTTTTCTTTTTAAGAATAAAGATCACGTGATCGTGAGCACGCGGGTGTATGTATCGGTCCATTTATCACACGAGAAATATGTGTGAAGTTTTATGCTAACGCATCACCGTATCATGTATATATAAATCAGTTCACATCAGATGCAAACGAAAGAAACTGAATTGAATAAAAGAGGAATGGGTTTGGTCCCTTAGACAAGAATATGATATAGCATGGTTTCTTTTGCAAGTTAGCATGTGTGTAAGTATACGGTACAACAGTCAACTCCACTCCACTTATTGATGGCGGAAGTGTCTATAATATACGGATAGAATGACGGTTAATGTCCAAGTGATTTGATTGGGACATGCTGTACATTACTTTCTGCTTTTAATTAGTTTATTGGAACATCTTTAAAATGTTGCAAGCATATCTCCATTATGGTCCCCTGTGGTCTGAGTGCCGTGTACAATCATCTGAATAAATACGAATCTCCTTAGCGTAAGTAAGCTTCCTACAGCGTTTGGTAAAATTGGTCAGGTAGTTTATAAGAAGTAGAAAATGTGAAAAGTTAACAACGAAGACGGACGACAACGAACGAGATTTTTATTGGTAAAGTCCACTTTTGACCTTGGTCTAAATGGAACAAAAATGTTTCGGGGAAAACCTTAAAAAGATATAATGCTCAAGCATACTTTATCTAGGATACATAGGCGAACTGCTCAACTACATTTGTATATCATTTTGATGTTTATTTAACACTACTTTGTGTCTCTCTATTGCACGTTATTTCCGTTCACTCATGCAGCATTTCCACGTCCCTCTTAAAAGTCACTCTTAAAACAATTACTACGGCATACATAACTTTATAACTAGCAGGCCAGAAAGAAATACATTTAGTCGTTATATCTATAAAATCGATCTTAAAAAATTAATAATCCAGAATATTCAGAAATTATAAGTTTGTTAAACGCTGTGCTGTTATTCATATGCATTTACTCATACGCTTGATGTTTCCGGAAACTGTGTATATTAAATTTTTCTATATACCCTAGCTCATTGTGCATTTTTTCCGGGTTTTACAAGTGATCCGGTGTCTGATTTGATATAAACGCTTAACTTCATACGCTAAATTCCTAACAAGAATAAATTTAATTCCATAAATTTCATTAGCAATCACATTTTCTCTATATGAGTTAATAGGGCACAGGGGATAAAAGAGCATACACACAAAGTGAGTTTGTTTTTGGGGGGTTTTAGCGTCCCTTTAACTCATGTATATGTCATATCGAGACGGTGTCTACTTGCGACAGTGCGCACTTATGGCGACTTCATAGTCCTGTCTCGCTAAAATATCACGCCGCAGACACATTGACATGATTTTTCACTCGGTCACATTATACTGACACCGATCCAACCAGTCCTTCCCCTACACATCAATGCTGCGTGTTAAGCAGGGAGCGAGAAGAGTGCCGAATTTTAACGTCTTGGGATATTTCGAACACGCTTACCTCTCAGCCACCGCGCCGGTCATACACACAGGCAAATGCAGATGATAGCGACAAATGCTGCCAAAGACACGGTGTTTGGTGTAGTTTATGGGCATAACAAAATTCAAATAGCAAAGAATGGGCATCCAAATATATTTATTAAAATCTACGAGAGACAAAAACATTCTCTGTGTGAGAAGGTCTTGCTTAGTTAGGACTCTGTCACGATCAACAAACGTTAACGCGGAATGAATTCCGATAGACAATATCAATAAAATAAAAACAAGGCTAGGGAGCAAAAGGTTGGGGTTAAGGAGAACCAGGTGTTTAGGGAAAATATCCACATTAGCAATACAATCCAAGTGACTGCGACAATGCTTTCGGTGTACGGGAGCTCAAAAGGCACTTTCAACATATTGCTCTGAAAAGCTTTTATCTTATGTATATTTTATCTATATATATATATATATATTTTTATATATCGTAGAGTGAATATCGATCCAACGGTGCTGTATAATTCATATTAACACAAAACGCTTTTCGATTATTAAGTCTTCATCAGGTGTTTACAATACAACAAAAAACGACACAAAAAAACATGTATACTGTTTCTCCGACCTAGGTCGGAAACAACGAAATTATCAAAAGTATGAAGTGTTATTGTCTCAAGTAGTAAATTCGAAAAACCAAGACGATATTCTAAAGCCGTAAGTCCATGGACATGGGCAATCAAACGCAAAACGTTGGACACACACACACACACACACACACACACACACACACACACACACACACACACACCAAATATATTTCTATTAACTCAGTAAAAAAGGAAACATCACGAACTTTTATTTTAAAACTTGAAGCGAAACGAGGTGCTCGCGATATGGTTAGCGTTTCCTGCTACACATATGTCACCCGCCGCGATGCTTCCGTGTCATTCCTGTTTATGGCAACCCTTTCCTCTGTTTGCGACACAAACAACGGATCGATAATATAGGTTGTTAGCGAATGAGACGCTGTGTTACAATAGATAAGTACATATATTACAAAACTTTAAAACAAAATTATCACAAATAATGACACTGCCATAACTAATTTAATCACTAACACGAACTGCTTTCATACATTATAATATACCCGTAACAAGCTATCTCATTCCTTGATACAGCATCGTATCATGAACACGTTGCGTTATTGCGCGTAATGATATCTAAGTGAACAAGATACAACCTGGAGAGATGAGTACTTTATATCTGAAGTTCGAACGTTCTCTTTGTATGGTATTCTTCATTCATAATGATGTGTTATTGCGCATGTTGATATCTAACCATGAAATGTCTATCTTACGAGATGAGTGCTGTATTTTATGTTCGAAGTCTTTTTTGTATAGTATTCTTTATTCGGAATGTTAACTTCGTAATAATGACTGGAAAATTACCAGCAGCATCAATATAACCTCACTATATTCAATGTCCTCGAATTTGTATTTTTTATCTTCGTTAAGGTTTAAAACGTCTGGCAATTAGTTGTTGATCAGACGATTGTGTATGGTAGTGAAATTCTATGATATAATTATTGTTTTGTTTTTTGTTGTTTTTGATATATTTCCTATCAGTTGATTGTAAACAATGTTAGCCTTTCGATGAGGTCGATACAGAGGTATATGCCCTTGAAAAGTCTATAAATATCTGCATTGACCGAAAGCAAAAGGCTATAACTATGTTTTATTTTTTTATCATAATATTTTATGAATACACCTATCTCTGATTAACACTTTTAATTCATAAGTGTGGCAACAATTTCACTTCAGCAACCAGGCTATGCGTATTTTTTTTTAAACTTCTCATTGCCTTTTTGATTGAAAGAAAAATACCCTAAACAAGAAATTGCAGCAAAGCTGCTGGGAGACACTAAGTAAACGTTAAAAAATGTGTGATTCATTTCATTTAAATTTG
>JAUMGZ010061911.1:0-18627 GCA_032359645.1 Pododesmus macrochisma | reverse complement strand
AGTACCAAATTTATGTGAAAAGTTAACTACTTGCTAGTGTTTTACTTTGACCTCAAAATGCGTAATCTATTTTTGACCCCAGGGTCAAGCCTTGAACAAACTTGGTTCGCCATGCCTAAAAGTTACTACATACCATAACATTAAGCTCTAGGCCTTCTAGTTCATTAGGAGAAGACTTTTAAAGTTTGACAAATTTTCCCCTTTTGGCCCCCTAGTGATGCCCCCTCAGGGCCGAGCCCCTTCATTTGAACAAATCAGAATCCCCTTCCCCTACCAAGTTTGGATGAAATGAGATGAAGGACAGGATTTGTATGAGAAAAGTCCACCTTGGACCTTTGGTCCAGATGGACTATAAACCATATTGTTCAATTCTTAATAAAACAAAAGTCCAAAAATCAAAATGTTTGATCTTTTAAGACAACAAGATACTTGGAAGGCCTGGATGAACTCACCTGATAATATGTGTTACCTGTTTGACTATATTCCTAACATAGAACTTTGATTTTTATTTACCATCAACTATGATATGAACGAAATACTTATTCTAGCAAGGTTCATGAAATTCTGACCATATATTCTTGACAAGAAAGTTTCAAACAATCAGAATTTAATGGAGTTCAGCAGTGTCAGACACCAATTTGAATGGGAACAATACAAGAAACATCTTTAACATTCCATTCTCGGATATCTGGCCAGTATTTTTGACAAGAGGTTGAAAAGGTCTTGGCCAATCAGAGGACCAATAATGGATTAAGTTTGGAACATAGGACACAATTCTGAAAGGGGACAATATGGAAAACATCTTCATAAAGTTTCATGAAAATCTGACCCGTAGATCTTTACAAGAAGGCAAAAACGTCTCAGCTAATCAGAGCAACAACCTCCATACAGGATGCATTTCTGAAATGCTGTACACACATTTCCGAAACAAAGACCATGGAAGGGATACTACATCAAGTTAGGTAAAAATATGATCCTTATATCTTGACAGAGGCAATGGTTGCCATTTTGGATGTCACAGTTCTGAAAAATTTCAGGACCATGCAAGGAACATCTACATATCAAGTTTCTCGAAAATCTGACTAGCAGTTCTTGACCGGAAGCTGTAAAGGTCTGAACTATTCAGAGGCTATGGCAGACATATTTGATGGAGTTTGGAAATGCATGAAAGGGGAGCATGCAAGGAATATCTTCATTAAGTTTTGTGAAAATCTGACCAACAGTTCTTTACAGGAAGTTCAAAAGATCTCAGCCAAATAGAGGCCATGGCCACCATACTAGATGAAGTTAAAAAAAATGTTCAATACAAATTTGGAAGTGAACCACCGAAAAAAAGTCTATGTACAGTTCAGAGTTAATCCGCCAATTAGTTCTTGACAAAACCTTGAAGGGTTTCAACCTTTCAGACGTCATGGCAGCAATAGTGGATGGTGTCTGATCCCTACAGATCAATGGTATTCATGGCAAGTCAGTGAAAAATTCAAATCACAAAATTACTGGAAGTCAATGTTAAAAAGTGTTTCTGATGGATAAAATACCAGCAAGTATAAAGCTGCAGAAATCTAATGCAATTTTCAGATTTTATTTTTGTTTTTGTTTTTTTTGTTAGTATTTCTTATTTTAACAGAAAGTAACAAATATAATTTACCAACTGAATTTCAATCTAAAACTTCTAAAATTGAAAAGAAACTTTATAATTGCCAGCATTTTAATTTGATTATAGATCTATATGAGTAAAAGAATTTGTATGTTTGACAATCTCCATTTTATTTTTGACATTTCTTATTCTTATTACATTTATCCCACATATAGTGATAACGTTTTTAATTTCCATGTTTCATTTTAAGGAGAATGTCTCAAACAAGCAAGTCTTTTGTGCACATTCATGAAAACAATTTCATTAAAACTTTATCCCGACTTTACCTTTGTCATGAAAATATAGAGGAGAAATATCCTTTCTTAGGGGTTGCTTTATTCAAGAGATACTGCACAACTTGTAATTTTTTGTCTGAATAGGGTGGATAGCGTACTCTGTTAAAAAATTGCAAAATTTACTTTTTATAAAAGCATTATTCTAAGGACCACTGTCTTGGAACCACATGCAATATTTTAAATCCATATACTCTTATTTACAGCAAATAAACCAAATTTGAGTTATGATAACTGCTTCAATTCAAAATCTCTAAAAATATTTAACAAAACTGAGACTTGTTATCCATGAGCTTATAGAAAGCCAAGAAGTATCTTCTTTAATACCGGTAGGTCAAACAATATGGCCACTGTAATGAGTTTTTTTTATCTTGATGCATATTACTCTTGAAGACAGACTGATGTCTGCTGGTCATATGGTAAGTGAGATCTCCCACTTAAGTCCAGCATATAAGTCAATATGTGGAAAATAGAGGTCACAGTGACCATCTTTTGATTTTATATTGTAGTACATTGTATTCCTAAAACTTTAACCACACATGCAGATGTCTGTCATTTGGATTTTATAGAGTTAAACACAATGTTTCTTAATTTCTTTCACTTGAGACCAATAAAGATGACAATTTTCATGGAACAAAACTTATTATGACCTTGACTTACTCACAATCTTTAATATTTGAAGTTTTGAACCCATTGAAGTTTGAAGTCTAGGCAATCATAAATGAGACTAAAAAGTGAAGGCCCAATGTTCTTTTGATGTATGCTTCAGGAGGAGATGTATGTTGGTTTCAGAATGAAAGCAATACCAAGACTTTTCAAGATGGCTACAATCTTGGATCTTTAATAACCTAAACTTTCATGCAATTTCAAAGATTTGAAAGACATATGACCATAGATTGCTCTCTTTACATGAAATATTCAAAACATTAAAATAAAATCCAGCAGTGATCTTGAAAATTCTGGCACACAATATTTCCTATTGAGTACATCTAGAAATGAAATTAACTGAATATAATATAGTTTCAAATGGTCAAGTTGTTTCATATTGGAGAAAGGGCGATAAAGAGATTTTCAAAATGGCTGTCTAACAGTCAACCAGTTTTCATTTAGAATCAACTACTGATTACAAGCTTTTAATCTTTGGTGGTTCTGTATTCACATCACGATGCATAGTAATGACATACATTTCAACATGGAAGCCTTGGTGTCCATCTTGAAAATCTGATTATCACAACACAAATGTGTAGGCACAAGTAGAAGTCTTAAGAACTCAAAATATAAGGACTCTATTATCTCTCTTGAAAAGATTATGACTACAAGAGAGAAAATAATTAAAGTCACCTGTTCACAGATTCCATTTTCAGTTGTTTTTGAAGAACAGCACGCTTGTGGCAGTAGGCCTCAAAGGTATGTTTGCCATGGTATGATCCCATTCCACTCCTCCCAACACCACCAAATGGTAATGTGTCCACTAATAGAAGGACATACATTTATCATTATAGCATAAATAGTTAAATCATTCAGTTATCAACAAATCTACTTTTAAACCAAGCTTATACCGTTGTTTCATGTATAAACACATCAATGATAATTTATAGATTTTGTGCTGAACAAATTTAATGAAGTTTCAAGAATAACATACCCTGAGGCTTTTTATTTAACTTTTTGAATATGTGTGTTTGTCTGGTTTACAGAATTTGACAATACCTAAGGGTAATTGGTATACTCTTTCAGAGGGTCCCCTACAAAGCATGTTTTCTGAATAACTCTTTTTAACTAAGCATGTTTTCTGAATAACTCTTTTTAACAAAGAATGTTTTCTGAATAACTCTTTTTAACTAAGCATGTTTTCTGAATAACTCTTTTTAACCAAGCATGTTTTCTGAATAACTCTTTTTAACCAAGCATGTTTTCTGAATAACTCTTTTTAAAACAAAGTGTCAATCAAAGACAACCTGCCAATATATTTACAATATGAATGCATCGTATATATAAGCTCAGAGATTCATAAACTATTTGTATGTTTCTTTTTCTTTCAACTTCAAACTTATTTTCCTTGATGTTGAGTTAGTTAAACAACACTTCAAAACTATCAATTCAGACCCTTTTACCTTTAATTTCTTTTATATACCCAATATATCAAACTTTAGTTACAATGATATTATATTCAGATTAACATGCAGTAAAAAGTCTGTTTCTCTCTGAATGTCATTACCACACCTTCAAACCTTGTTCCCTTACTGCACAGAGTGGATAGTCAATATGTAGTAAAGATTCATTTCCATATTTTAAGGCCATTGTGATTAGCTATGGCGAGTAGCTTGAAGATCTTATATATTTCTTTTTTCTAGTCTTCATAACAAATTAAGTATAATGTATATGTCAGTGTCCTACTTACCCCCTCCTTGTACAAGACAGTCATTTACACACATCATCCCACTGCTTGTTCTATCAACAAAACTATCCACTGTATTCTGGTTATTTGAGAAAACGTACATAGCGAGTGGCTTCTCACTGAAAAATTAATATTGATAGAATAAATGTTTGATTAATGCATCTTTAGTAGTCATCCAATGGAGATGTTGCAGTATATCTACAAGTGACAAACATGTATTCCTTGTCAAATGATTATGCCTGAAGAAGGATATAAATTAAATGAATATTTACCCAGTATTAACAATAAAGTCTACAGCAGCCTCTGGTCCATCAACAAGCATAATGGGCAGAATTGGTCCAAATATCTGTAAATACAATAATAGTCATTTTAGTACTTCTCCAACTCTGACAAAACAAATTCTAATTTACTTTATCCAAGCTCTAACTATTATTAAAGTGTTAAGCATTATCTGTACATTATTGCATACAGCATGTCTTATTATTAAGAACCTTTCTACTTTTGCAAGGACAAACTTTGGATGACCTGAAAAGTCTGTCTCACCAGAATATACCGGTAATGCTACAAAAAAGAAAATAACACAGTATCTGTTTCATCACAATATTATGACACCAAGTCTAGATTTCTTGTGCAATTATACATTTGCCAAGTGGCATACAAGAAAGACAATGCATTACCACTATTTTAGATTTCTTTAAACATACCTAAGAGTTACCTTAGACAGTGTTCCATCTAGGATTTCAAAAGGGCGGGGTGCTAACTCCACTAAAAGGGCATTTACGGGGGCCAAGAAATTCTGCTTACAAAAAAGGGCATACATTTTATATGACCTATAACTGTGTTTAAATACAACATAACTTAGAACAAGTTTATAACATTACATCAGTTGAAACAAGAGGCCCATTGGGCCTTAATGTTCATCTGGATGAAACAGGCCTATAAATAATTTGAATACTTTTGACCAGTTTGTTTCTTTATGCCCAAAAGTTATTACATAAGCATAAAGCTCTAGGCCATCTAGTTTATAATAAGATTTTGAAATTTTGTTAAATTTTCCCAATTGGGCCCCCAGAGTGGCAGAGCCCCCTCATTTGAACAAATATGTAACCCTTTCCTCTAAGGATGCTTCCAACCAAGTTTGGATAGAAATTGTCCAGTTGATTTGAAGAAGAAATCATAAAATGAAAAATTAATATATATGCTATAGTTGAACTTTGACCCCAAAACGCGTAACCTATTTTTTACCCCAGGGTCACGCCTTGAACAAACTTGGTTTTCCATGCCCTAAAGTTACTACATACCAAAACACATTAAGCTCTAGGCCTTTTAGTTTATTAGGAGAAGATTTTTGATTTTTTTGTCAAATTTCCCCCCTTTTGGCCTCCAAAGTGCCGCCCCCTGGAAGCCGAGCCCCTTCATTTGAACAAATCTGAACTACCTTCCACCAGGAATGACTTCTACCAATGTTTGAATGAAATTGGTACAGAAGTTTTGGACAAGAAGTCAAAAATACAAATAGTTAACATATTTGCTATAGTGTTGAACTTTGACTTCATACAACAACTTTAAGCTCTAGGCCTTCTAGTTTATTAGAAGATTTTTAAAGTTTTGTAAAATGTCCCCCCTTTTGGCCCCTTAGTGGCTTAGCTCCTTCATTTGAACAAATCTGAATCCCATTCCCCTAGGGATACTTCCTACCATGTTTGGATGAATTTGGTCCACTGGTTTAGGAGAAGTCGAAAATGTGAAAAGTTTACAGCAGACGACAGACAGGATTTGTATGAGAAAAGTCCACCTTGGACCTTTGGTCTAGATGAACTAAAAACTCAATATTTATTTACCTCATCAGTCATAGCTGGATCAGAGGGTCCGACATTGGTCAATAATGTTGGAGCAATAAACTTGTCAGCAGCATTCATCTCCCCTCCTAAAGCTATCTGTTTAGTGGAACCATCCACAACCTTCTTCAATCGACTAGAAATGAAATATTCCAAAAGCATGATTTTAGTAGAATCTTTTCATAAAGACTGTAGCCTTTTATAGGTTGGAATTTAAAGTATTCAACTTTGCAAGTTTGACAATTAGTTTACAATCAAGGCAATACATGTACAGTGGACAATCAAGATATTGCATCATTCTTAAATCTGAGGACACATACATAAAAACATTATAAATTTATAGACACTATGCATGCATGATCAAATCATTTTAGCTTTGCACAATCTTATTTGATGATGATTGATCATTAATCTAAATTCAGAAGATTCTTAAACAAGATTGTAAATTACACTTACTCAAAATGTCGATCACTGACTATTCTGCAGTAAGAATCTGACTTTTCGGGACCCTCTGGGTAAAATTCATTTATGGCATCCTTGAACTTCTCGACTAAACTTGTCTGCCATGTGGAAAAGTACAATTTTATTTACTGAACATGATTTGTGAACAACAATGGAAAAATACATATTACTACATGTATGAAATACATACGATAGTACAGAAAATATAGAGCTTTTCTTCCTAAGGAGGAAATGAAAGTTAAAAACTAAGGAAAAGAGCAATTATTTACTTGGTTTGCTACTATTACTTCATCTTTGGCTTATCTGTAAATTTTTACGTAGAATAAAACATGGCTGATAAATGTTCACACATTGAAGGTTCTTTGTAGGTATTACATAGAACAAATGAGATGGCTAATAGATAGAGTTATTTTATGCAAAACACACATGTAACATATCTCTGTCTTGCATCATATGGTGTTGTCCGTCTTACATCAAATGAGATACAGGACATCAACAATCAAATGACATTACTTCTGAATTGTGGTGTACTGAATGCAGGGTTTAATAACAAAAGCATTCATTTCTTGCCCCATTTCTTCAATTGTAATCGTTTCAAACAACTAGCTTAAAGTTAAATGATAAAAAGCTATGAATCCTTATTATGCAAAAGTTAAATGTTCCTGCAACCATAACTGATTAAATATCAATCTGATTCAAACCAGATATAACTTGCTCCTGTTGTGGTATGTGGCAAGGTAGATCTGAAGAACACTGATAATAGAGGTCATATGACCTTTCCAAGCAGCCAATCAGCAATCCGCCTACAAAATCATTGGTATTGCAGGTCATTTCAAATCCATAAGGCTTTAACGTCGTCTTGGGTGTGTTCCAAACGATGAAACAGTATGGCTGCGCTTCAAAAGTAGGAATCTTTTTTATATGGTTGAAATTGCTTGAAAAATGGAAACAAATGGTCCCAACACCTCCCGTTGAGTGAACTGTAGAAATAACATTTGTGAACAGTCATTTTTTTTTAGTTCATTCAAAAAGAATTACACAATACTTCGATCTTGGCTTTGTCGTTAGTCAAGGAAGCCATTTTGACGATCACAATGATTGTATGGAACTGGAACTTTGAATGGTCCGAATATATCATAAATATTCCAAACTTTCATAAATGTGTTCCTAAGATCTACATGCAACTTGGAGCAAGTTAGATCTGGTTTTAATTAGATTGATTGCATATTGAATATTATATTTTGTTACTTATTTTACCTGAGTATCTTTAGTGCACATGACATAGTCTGGAGCAATACAGATTTGACCTGAATTGCATGTTTTCCCCCATAATATCCTCTTGGCAACAACACCCAAATCTACATCTTTGTCAACAAAAACAGGACTGAAAAATATAATAATTTTGTGTATTAATTGAGTTGCGAGTTTTGATTGGCTGTAAACGAGATTTACTGTATACTGTGAGAAATTACAAAGTAGCTACATCTGTTTATAGAATGTTTCCATGTTGTATGTTATAATCTCTATGACCATGTTATATACGGGTAGACTCTTTATGACCCTGACTTATAGTAAGGTACTCAAGTTAACCCTACCTTTTGCCACCAAGTTCCAACACAACAGGTGTCAGATGTTTTGCTGCTGCGGCCATGACAATTTTGCCAACAGTAGAATTCCCTGTATAGAAAATGTGGTCCCATCGTTCACTCAGCAATGCTGTTGTTTCTGGCACTCCTCCATTAATCACCTTCACGCAGTTCTACAACAAGTAAATATACATATAATCTTCTTTTCAAATAACCAATTGTTAATCAAAATTAAATGAAATACAGACACAGTGATGCTCACCTAACAATGGTTTTAGTGAGCTACAGTGACTGTTGATTAATTCATTTACATTTGTATTTGACCCAGTGCATATTGATCATAATGTTAATTTTAGTGTTGAATGTGGCGACTGTTGGTTTTATTGTTCATTCGAGAGTTTAGTGATTGTCGGTCATATTGTTAATTGTGATATTAAATGTGTTGATATTTTATGACTCAAACAGACACCATACATACACTGTCCATGTATTTAGGGAGCATTTCTTCCAGCATCTTGGCAGTGTGTTCAGAGATCTCTGATGGTTTTAATACAGCACAGTTACCTATAATATAAGTAATGACACATGTACATGAACATCTAGAAGTTTATTTGTCATCTAATTCAAAACAATCAACATTTATTCCAAATATATACTAAAACCAATATTAGTTTTAGACTAGTTCTTTTACCTATGTTAAAAGACCATGACGTTTAACATGGACAAGGTTGATTATACAGTGATATTTGTAATGAAAAAGTGCATGTAAATTGTTTTCCTAATCTAATTAAAATTAGACCTGTATATTCTGCTCCTGGGCGATACACTCCAATACAGGATCTAACAACACCCCATTTAAGGTCACCTCAGCATGACCTTTGATCTTAGCCAATCAGTGCATCAACTTCTTAATTGTCGGTGTATTTTTATTCTATTCAACTATACGCTTACACCGACGATTAAGTAGGCGATACACTCATTGGCTAAGAGCAAAGGTCATGCTGAGGTGACCTCAAACGGGGTGTTGTTTAATTAGATTGATCGTTTCCATAAATGTAAAGTGTTATGCGGGTCTCTTAATGTGCCCCTCTTACAGACAGTGCAATCACTGGTGCAATAAAACACCTTAATAACAGCAATACAAACTTGAATTGTCTCAGTACCTGCAGCAATAGCCCCTATAAGTGGTAGTAGTGTTAGCTGTATGGGATAGTTCCAGGCTCCAATAATCAATGCAACACCAAATGGCTCCCGCTTAATGTAAGCATTATCCATCATGTACATAATACCTTTTTTAACCTGATAGATAAAATAAGTGCATTCAAAGTAATATGGTCAATTCTGAATGTAATCTTAATATAACAAACATGACATCAACACAGAAAGAACAAACTTGAACAGTGAAAAGACACAATATACTAGATGCTTTGATAAAAATCTTCTATAGATATAAAATATGGTTCTTAATTTTTTCCTGAGGTTAAACCTTTTACTCAGTATGAAATGATTCATGCATTTTTTTTAGATGTATTTCACTTAATATCATCACAGTATTTCTGATGCTTTAAATATTGTAAAATAGAGATTCTGATCTAACTAGATTGTATCATTTACTTCACTTCATGTTTAACTCACACAATGTCCTAATCTGGGTCTAATTCCCTTCCTTAAATGCCTTAGATTCAGCCTTATTATCTCCCTTCAATGCCATCAACTTACCGATACATTTTAAATCTTAACACGTTAATATTTAGAGAGTAAGACAACCTTTATAAAGCTACTACTCACCTTTTCTGGTTTCATCCACTTGTGTAGATTATTGATATATGTTATGACTTCATTCCTACTGAAGTCTATTTCAAACACAGTTCCCTCCATCTTTGACTGTAAATAACATCAAAATATATAACTAAATCTACATCATCAAATATTCTTCAAGGTTTGGTCAGATCTTGACTCATCTCAGATCCTCATAACAGGAAACTCATAAATCTAGGAAAATAAATTCTTTTATAATTAAGTAGAAACACACTTCTAGAATTATATGTGAACTCTTAAATTTAAGTATCGAATAATGAATTTAATAAGCCTTGAACTTTTATCTAAGTCTGTTGTACATGTTAACTCTTTTAAAGAGTGTTTGAGTCTTAGCATCAAAATAAACATGTCCTTATTCTTGCTGATAATCTTTGTCAATCAAAATCCTCTTCAGTTTAACAAGTGTATTAATTCTTAAAGTCTAAAATAGATCATACCTTACGTAAATCTTTGTGTAAGCATTCTCCAATACGGTCACGATTTTCATCAATAAATTTCAACAAAGCCTCCAGCTGTTGTTTCCTCCATTCGTACGTTTTTGTTCTACCTGTATTGAATTCCTTACGCAGATCTTTAACAACCTGTCATTGTTATCAAAGGAAATACTGACATCATAAAATCAAAAACAAGTAGCCTATCTGGTTACAATTGCAACAGCACTATAAGTTGATTTGGTATTGCATTTTTTGGATATTAGTTTGAATGATTTTAAAAACTTTGCCAAATTTCCCCTCTTTTTATTCCCTTAAGGATGATGGCTGATGGGAATAAAAGTTTAACAGATTGTCAAATCTTTATCAAAATACTAAAAAGACGCACTTACATTGTGTTTTTCATTTATTTTTTGAAGACCAACCAAACCCAAAGCCCATGGTGGGTTCCATGACGGTTATAGGGTCACTTCCCATTGTTTTCAAAAACTTAGACATTAAAATGAAATTTATAGTCTCTAAAAAAAAATTTCTACATGGATTGTTTTGTAATTAATTCAAGATAAGTTACAGCAACAACTTTACATTTATATGCAGAAGTGTACTGAACTTTTAACACATCCAATTTCAACTGCAGAGCTTACTTCACTTCACTTCAAAAACCTATGAGTACCACTATGTGAGTGCAACTTTTAGTTAGTTAACTTAGTTAGCATGTCGTTATTATATTAATAAAATTTCATGTAAAAAATTCAATGTTTCAACATATTGACAATGACAAAGAATGAATTGTTTGATTTTTTATGTAGAAGTTTTACTCTACTGCCATTCCAAAGGCATAGACCTGATTCAGAAATGATACAACAACCGAACCACCAGCCGATATTACGATATATACATATCAGCATTATCCAGTGATGACATTGCTGTTTACAATTACATAACGGATTGCTTATTTATTCAGCAGTGATTCTGAATAAGCAATCCGTTACGTGCACGTACTGGTAATTTAAAAGGCGCATACTTACCTCTCCATAGTTAGCCATTTTCACTGTTGTTTTCTGATAATGTTTAATTTCTTTTTGACGGCAACACAGAAATTGAACTTATCACGTGAACTTTGAGCGAGATGTTTATCGTACACTTGCTAATCGGCTAGACGCTTAACCTACAAACGTTCAAAAGACCATGATTGAATTTGAAGAATGGGGCTCAAAGAAGGGAAATTCAAAGATAACTGTAGCTTAGGTTACTTTTTTGTTTATGGTTGCCACATTTATACTCACGCAAATACAATAAACGCATTAAATAAAAATAAAACAGTATCATATGTTATGATATCATTTTAATTTCACTAACTGACATAATCTAATTAAACATTCGAAATCACTTATCATAGATTTTAATGTGTTCCTTGTTACCCGAGTTTTCATATAAGCTAAAATTTGATTTATCTGAATTCATTCTGTATATATTACCAGTGAATTAAATAGGTTATTTACTTCACTGATATTACATTTTACAACTTATTTCAAACGGGGGCCTTATGGAGTACACATATCTTGTTTGTTTATTTCAAAGCTTCACATTTCACGGATTTTTAATTTTTTAAATTAAATTCTAGCTAAGATACGTGAATACTTGGGTAAAAAGGAACAAATTAAAATTTGTGACAGAATCCCTTAATTTTCAAATGACATGTGTAGCTATAGTCTCTGCCCAAACCATTTGTTTTTAAAGGCTAAACGAGCAGACAATACTGGAAAAGTTTTCATGCAAATATAAATTTTATTCGACTTCAGACTGAATGATGGAGATTTTAAACTTTTTTAATAAAACATAACTAAACAAGAGGCCCATCTGGATTAAATCGGCCTATTTATGTACATTTTTGGCATTTGAAGACATTTGACTCCAAGGTTGTGCCTTGAAAAAAGTTGGTTTTCAATGCCCTTAAGTTACTTCAAACCAAAGCATCATGCAAGTACTACGCCTTCTAGTTTATAAGAAGATTTTTGAAATGTTATCACATTTTCCTCGTTTTAGCCCCAAAGTGACCCTCCCTGGGTACTGAGACCGTCATATAAACAAATAGGAACCCCTTAAGATGACATCTACCGAGTTGAAATTGGTCCAGTGGTGTTGGACAAGAATTTGAACATGTGAAAAGTATCATATTTGCTAAATATATAGTGTTGACCTTTGACTTCAAAATGCGTAACCTTTTTTGACCCCAGGGTCAGGGTCAAGCCTTGAACAAACCCCTAAAGTTACTAGGCCATCTAGAAAAAGATTTTTGAAATGTTGTCAAACCCCATCCCCCCTTTTGGCCCCCTAGTGGTGTCCTCTTGGGGCCCAGACCCTTTATTTGAACACATCTGAATCCCCTTCCCTACAAGGGATACATCTCAAGTTTGGATAAAATTGGTCAAGTGATTTGTGAGAAGAAGTCGAACATGTGAAAAGGTTGCAACGGACGACGGACAGGATTTTTATGAGAAAAGTCAACCTTGGACCTTTGGTCCAGATGGACTAAAAAACTGCAAAATGATTATAAGATATGGTCAAGAGAATATTTCTCTACCCCCTGCAAGTTATTGGTACGCCTCTAGACAGATAAAGCGAGAACTGAAAAATTGTTCATATCTCAAAAACCTATTTTGACTGCGCGCACATTTGAAATTTTTGGCAAGACAATTTCATACTATTGTTGGGATGAGGTTTCTTTCCATCATTTCCATCGTGATTTTTACCACCCCTTTGGGTCTGTAGCTTTGACTTGCGCAGGTCATTATAATGACTGCTGCTTCGAAGCAAGATCTGGGGTTCGGGAAGGGGGTGTCTCACACAGAGTATTGGCTCTTTCCTCTTATAAATATCATATTTGTCGGAGGCATGTTTCAGGTTGCATTTTTGTATAGGTAACGGACGTACATCGCAAAGACTCAATTAAGCCAGATAATCAACTGAATGTTCTCTCAACTATTGGTCAGTTAAAACATTTGTCAACAGTCACCATGTAATGGACTCCTTTGTAGTTAAAAAAGACAGCACATACACACTGGAATGGATAGGCTGAGAATACAAGTGGTTGTGTTTGGGGCACTCGGCTGTGAGAGAACCATGTTGTTGTAATGACTGCAGTTGTTTCTTATAGATTGTATTTTTGTTTTCTAAGGGCTGTTATATCTGGAGTAGTGCAGTGATCTCATTCTATCTTAGAGATGACGACACCATGTGCACAGGTCCTCGCCCGTATCTGACGGGCGTGGAGTTAGTTCGGTATTCAATATTGAATATCGAATATCAAACAAATGCCAAAAGAGAAGTTGTTTTTATTCCATGTTTGCTATAGATGTCAAGCCATCGACAAACTTGAAAAAAGCTCTACTCAATGCTGCGCTATCAGCCCAGAGAACTTGGTCTGATTTGGTACATTAATTGGTAATGAATAAATGATATCATCAAATCGCCTTGTGTAGCCACCCGCGGAAGCAATATATCCTTGAGGGGCAGTACGATATCTGTACTTCCCCATTGTGTAATGAACTTGGTGAGCTGTTTGTTTTCATTCTGATGGGTACGCGGTGGTAGCCATTCCAGACATCAAATATGGTCTTCTTTTTGCCATGAGGTACATACCTAGCTTGATGAAATGGGGATTGGTTATGGTGTGTTTATCTGATTGTATGAGCCTTAAGAGCTTGAAAGTACACAGTGCGTCGTTGTTCTCCATTTTTCATTGGACCTACGGTACCATGTTACTGGGTCACTTACCGGGACTTGTTCGATCATGCACACCTAGTCCGACATCTTGACACAAGCCAGATTCGACATCATCTTGCCAGTGTATAGGGACTGACACAGGTGTATGACTAGCCACTGGTGTAGCATCAGGATCAACCATTAATTTCAAATATGGGCCCTCTATAAGGGGAAGTGACTGATGCTTACACGTGTAAAATGTTCTTGATTTATAAAGGTCAAGTAGGTACTGTTCCAGCTTCTCTCAATTTCCCTCAGTAGCAGGGAAAGGTAGTTTCTTAGGAATGGGGGGTGGCAGTTGCCACTCGCAATCCTCCCTGGCAACTCTCGCTGAGTGCATGTGTCAAAGTATTTTTTTAGTGATGTTTCTTCTGACCTCGCCAATCATTGCAACATTCTCAGAATCCCACTGGGTGCAAGGCAAGTCTCTTTGCTGATGAAAGGTTTGTCAGATCTGTCTGTTACGTTAACTATTTGGCGGTTTTCTAAAAAACTTACTACGTGATTCTTACCTGATAATCGCAAGCTGACTGCACCTAGAATGTAAATGCCCTTGCTGTTGTCAGCATGCATCTTCATGGTGACTGGAATAGGTCATGCTTCGTGAGATCGAGTCTGTATTTGACTTTGATGCCAAAAAGGCAACCCTGACAACCAGTGACAGCCATGGCAGATATGGCAACTGTGCTTGGTGTTGACATTAATATTCGCCCAAAACCAAGGCGTTTATAGTCTTCTTAAAGGACTTTCGCCGTAGGGTTGATGAACAGCTGAGGTTGAGAAGACTGCTTAAAAACCCACGTGTCAGACATTTGACCTTAAGTGTGGTGATCAAGAGTGATGGCTTTCTTACCGTGACACCAACCATCGGTTGTAACTGTACATAGTGAATCGAAGACCGCACCTTCGTATTTCTCTGGTGGCTTAGTAGATTTTTTCTACCTTTGGATTGTTCTTGCTGTGACACGTAGCGTCAAAGTGGTGTTGACAATTTTATTGTTTGCAGGTGTGGTCGAAGGTAGGCATTCTTTATATCTAGTGTTCGGGGATGCACGTTTGACATGTCTCGTCTTGTCACAATAAGAGCATAACTCTGACAAAAAAATTCTTGGTAGCAATATAACCTGAATTTCTTTTACGGTGGTAAGCACTAGCAGCTGCCTCGGTCGGTACATTGCGAGTCAAGAAGTCTTGGTGTGTAATGCTTACTAGCTTCTTTAGCCTCAACATATTGAAAGACCTGTTCAAGAGTCATGTCTTGGTTTTTATCACCAACTGAGGTCCAACTGAACTCCAGGGACACTAAGGCAACGAGAGGGCACATCACGCAACCAGATTTAACATATCCTGGGCATTTGATAACTATTTACACACACTTACCTGGCCTCGGAGTCTTGCACCGAAAGAACGAGCAGTCTCGAGCTCATCACGATATTGAGTCATGCTGTGGAGAGTGACACGTACCCGTGGTATTTTCCTCTCTAACGGCAAGAATTATTGTTACTTTTAATACCTCCTCTGCTAATTAATGAATCACCTGCAGATCTAGTGAGGTCTCTCCGCAATATATCTCTTCACAGCATTCAATAGATGTACGACAATACCCTTGTCAGTGCCTTTCATTGCCTTCACGTATTCTTTCCATCTGGAAATGCAGGTCGGTACGTAGCCGGTAGGGGAGGGGGCCAACTGCCCGCCCATGAATTTGGTATTTTCCCTTTTTTGCTATGACAACATTCCCTGGAAATTGGCAAATGCATTTTTGTACATGTGTACGACAGGAACATTTTTTTAGTCTTAGATTTGTTACCTTCCCTTGATTCAAACGAAATGTATTTAAAGTCTTCAGCGTACCATAAAGGTCATTAAAACACGGAGTCTCCCTGATACGATATGCATACCAGTGTATGTGGATCCGAGGTTTTGTTTTATTGGGGTTTATCGTCCCTTCAACTCATGTCTAGGTCATATCGAGACGGTGTCTGCTTGTGATAGCGTACTCTGACCGCAACTTTACAGTACTGTCTCATTGAAATATCATTCTTGATTTTATAAATAATCTTTATATCAAATCTAGTTGAAAGATATTCTTTTATTGTTAACGTTAAGACTCAATGGGTCTCAAGCTTAATTGCCTCTGTTTAAGCTCCTTCTGGTCAAAAACGTAGAAATAATTAAAAAATATCTGAATACTATGATTATTTTTCTATTTATTCACGCTTTCATTATTCTCTGTTGTTCAAGTACAGTTACGTTAGAGCAGCTGAGTGAATAAACAAAACCTCAATTGCTTATAGAATGTGTTCATTCGTATTCAATGTGCGTTTTGTATATGTACATGTGCTCAAATTATATGAAAACAACATTAAGAACAATACGACTACAACTTGAAACTTGAAACACTTGTACTCGTACTGTTACTTTACTTACTGTAACGTTTAGTCAATATATACATTTGTAATTATAGCGTATCGCAAGTTTTTTAGAATAAAAAAAGCTAAATAAAAAAGAACTTCTACACGGAAACAGCTTTAAAAATACATATAATAGATTTCCCAATAGATACGTGAATGACACTGTATTGGAAAAGCAGACAATCGTAGATAATGCCTTATTCTTTATAACGCAGTGAGACATGGGAGAGATCGCGTGCTCATTTCAGGGTAATCTCTTATTTCACACAGAATGATAAGATCGTTTTTGTTTATAATAGAACTCAATCAACTCCCACATACCGTGCGTTCACAGGCGCTTAGAGTCAAAATAGGTCAAGGGCGTGTTGGATAACTAGCAGTGTATTTAATGTTAGAGTAAGTAAACTGAAAGTAGAGCATGCATCTATCACATGATAGTGTATTTATCTTAAATAGACATGCGGGTCAGAGCCCAAGCAATGCCCTAAACACAAACAACTAGTGTTATTCTATATTCAATTTACATGGAATAAACAACGGGTGGAATGGATTTGCGCGGAGTTTTTACTCTTTCAAGGTATGATTACTGTTTCATATTTCCAACTGATAAAAACAATTGTGTACCACTTAAACACTTGTCGATGATGTAATCAGCACGTACGCCTTTTATATATTTACGTTAAACTACGACACGCCCTTGTTGAATTTCACTCGTCTAGAACTGTTAGAGCTCAACCAAAATCTGATTTACCGATTATATTTTAATTTGTATGTTTATTTACATTTCTTTAATACATATTAAACACGTACAACAGTTGCAAACTTAATGTAAAAGCACATTGTCATAAGTGTACCAGATAACAAATAATTCGAATGTTATCTATTGCTGCCCATAATTTCAATAATGAAAATACATGTACGCTTCAGTCATATGTTTCATACAACAAACTCCGCATGAGCACGCAAGAATTAGCACACATAAACAAACACCAGGGCAAAGTCCACTTTCCATGTTCATGAGCCATAATTACACTGACTATCTCATCCAAGGAGAATATTGCGACCATACATCACGCAAACTAGAACCTGAATCATTGAATATCTTAATAAAGATTATAAACTGTACATACTATACATATAACATTCAATATATAGTAGGGCCGTAGCTTGCGGGGGAGGCTTGGGGGACAATTCCCCCGAAATTTGGCAATTTGGCCAATTTTATGACATTTGTTTGCTCCCCCTTCCAGCTTACCCCAAGCTACGGCCCTGCATGAATATGATAGCCTTCAGAAAATTTATCGAAATCTATTTGTTAAATGTGTTCGATTTATTAACTATAAGATAAGATATTTAATTTACCAATCAATAGATTAATGACATAGAACAATTAGAATGTACAATACACAAAGGGACGACGCCATAGTCAAACTTGAAAACCAATATATAGATAGTTTTCTTGAATATAAGTATTTATGTTTATAGCGATTCACATATAAAACCTTTCAATAAATAAAGAACAGATATTATAATGCAATAATTTCATAAGTGTACTGCTTCCCGTTAGTACATCAGTCTGAACAGGTATATTATTGGACATTTTTCTTAAAGCGCAGGGAATAACATGAATGTTTTAAAGACCGGAAATCACGCTCGAAATAGAAACAATAAATACGTTTTGAATTTTGAATTGCCTCGGCTGCCTCACAGGTAGGAAGTAACAGCCATGTTATCTTTGGGAAACTTTTCAATGATCGAAATTTCAGCATTTACTTAAAAGTTTAAAGTTTAAAAACAGCGTGCAACTGCTGTCGAAAAGACTTGAGCCGAATAGTGGTGACAGTACATCGACAGTTGTTCATTTCGATTGAACCAGCGGCGGTGGCCGTGAGGGCTAACGTGTTCGCCTCGTAGCTGGTACACTGGTGAGGAATCCGGTTCGCTGGATCGAATCCCGGTGGCGTCACAACCCAAGGCGTTAAGTTTGGG
>JAUMGZ010061800.1:0-18640 GCA_032359645.1 Pododesmus macrochisma | reverse complement strand
GTATTTAAGTAGATATCAACAGGTACATTTGTACTTTGTATTTACTATCAACGGCACAAACCAAAAGTATTTAAGTAGATATCAACAGGTACATTTGTACTTTGTATTTACTATCAACGGCACAAACCAAAAGTATTTAAGTAGATATCAACAGGTACATTTGTACTTTGTATTTACTATCAACGGCACAAACCAAAAGTATTTAAGTAGATATCAACAGGTACATTTGTACTTTGTATTTACTATCAACGGCACAAACCAAAAGTATTTAAGTAGATATCAACAGGTACATTTGTACTTTGTATTTACTATCAACGGCACAAACCAAAAGTATTTAAGTATAGATATCAACAGCTACAATTGTACTTTATGTGCCATATTTATTGCTTGGAATCAATCATTGTTCATGAACCTGTGATAATATTAAAGATTAATAAATTAAATGCAAGTATGATGAAATTTGAGTTATTCTTGATAAAAAATGAAATGCTTGCACACACTTTGAGTTTTCAAACCTGCACCAGGGCAGTAAAGAGTTGTTTTTAAGTTTCTTTATATATATAAATTATAATGTATTATGCTTCTTTTGTCTAAACACTACCATTTGTAGTTTGACAATGTTTAAGTCAAAGAAGAAAACATTTAATCCTGAAGTTCATCTATTGAGAGTTGTTTCAAGCAAATTTGAATTGATTTTGTCTAATATTGGCACAAAAAAGAATAATTGTAGCAATGTTTGTCATTACCATCCCATTAGTTTCTGAGCTCACGTGTCATGATGTGCACATGTGAAATATTGTCATCATAACTCGTCTGTCTTTGTCATTGTTGCTATCGCCATCAGCTAAACTTTTCAATTTTCAACTTCTCCAAAATTACTGGAACAATTTGAACTAGATTGGGGGAAGAAGATTCTGACTTGTTCAAATGATGTTGCTCAGTCCCATTTAAGTAGCAACCAAAGGAATCATTGACAAAACTTCAAAACTCTAACTGCTCTAAAAATAGTTGGAATTCAATGAAATGCGGTATGAAGATATACATGTATAATGATGAGAAGTTTGGTAGCCACTGCCATGCATGCATATGAATGAGGTTACCAAATTCCCATTGGTTAATTTGTTTCTGTGCTGTAAAGTGCCAAAAATGGTCCATTTCTTCAAAATTTGGTGTGCATCTTCATAATGATAAGACCCAGATTAAGTTGACAGCCAGCGTTATGGGTGCATAATTTATCCATATTAATGAGACCACTAAGTTCTTGTTGGTGATTTGGTTTACATTCTTTAACAGCTCCACACATGGTGGATTTCAATAAATTTGGTATGCACATAAATTATGACAAGACTTAAGCTAGGTTTAATACCCAAAGTGATGCCTGCAAATCTATGTATATTAATGAAGTCACTTAATTCTCTTTCATTTATTCCTGTGGGATAACTGCCCCAAATATCAACTGTTTAGAGTTGAAAGAAAATTGGTATATTGATATGCAGTAAGGCCGACATAAAACACAACAAATAACTATAATGTATGTGGGAATTTGGCATAAATTCCAAGAATTTGCTTTTTTGTCCCAAAATAAGAAGTTCGTCTGTAGTTTGCAGGGGCTGAATTAGGAAGGTCAAGGTCATGATACAGTTTGTTAAAGTATTATCATACTTACAATATATGCCATTGTTGAAGTTTTTCAAACATGAATAACTTCTCTTTATACATGAAGTGTAATGCAACCAAACATCCATCAGTAATCTGACCAAACATACGGAAGTTGCTGAGGAAGGTCAAGGTCACATAGTACTTGGTTAAAGTTTTTTCACAAGGGAGCTGCCTTAGTACTACAGAAGCTGAACATCCAGAGCAAGGTCACAGAGCACTTGATTAATGAAGATTTACATATTTACACTTATTTTGAATTCTTTGTGGGACCATATGTTTTAGATTTTCAAAAAATCCCCAAAACACAAGCATACTCAACCAAAAATTTGCCCTCATCAAATATTTGAAATAGATTGTAAGGATCATCGAATGTAATTTTCAAGATTTCCAAAAAGAGCACAATAGCAACCACCTTGAAAACATTTCAGAATCAAGTTTTAATCAATGCACCAATAAAGATACGGTAATTTCAAGTCTCCATCTTCTTTAATGTAGGTTTTGTTTGTTTAATTACGGCTCAACGTCACTTCCAGAGCATTTCAACCATATCATGACAAAAAAGATGGAGTATAATCAGAAAATCTAAGCTGAGCAAGCTAATAAACTTGTTAAAAGAAAAATATCTAACACGACTGTTCTTTGCACAATTATATTGTTTCATACAAGTAACAATTGATAAACTTAAGCTTAAATATTGCAATACATATAGTACCAAGCATATAATAAACCAACTTATGATTATTGTGAAATGCTAAAATATGCATGACTCAAATGTGTGATTATAAATGCATACTTAAAAAACATCAGTGTTAACCCGAACTGAAGACTGATACAAAGGACATGTAAGCCTAACTGTAGTATAAAGTTATAGAATGTTATAGAACATGTAAACCTAACTGTAGTATAAAGTTATAGAATGTTATAGAACATGTAAACCTAACTATAGTATAAAGTTATAGAATGTTATAGAACATGTATATCTAACAGATAACTATAGTATAAAGTTATAGAATGTTATAGAACATGTAAACCTAACAGATTACTATAGTATAAAGTTATAGAATGTAACAAAGAACATATAAACCTAACTATAGTATACAGTGATATTGTGTCAATGTAACAATAACTTTATATTAAATAATACCAAGAAACACAGTGAGACAAAGTAACACTCATAAGAATTAAAGACTTGACTGTCATTTGTTACAATATGTAAACACTGTGAATAACTGGCCTTAAAAATTAGCTATTGATTAAACAAATCAGAATGTTGTGTTCAAATAATCTAGGGCAACAACTATATACATTGTAATGTATTGAACAGAAAAAGCTAAAATGTCCAAATTAAACACTTTTTTATCAACTTTAACAATACATATGTATAATTTATCAACTTCAACACTGTGTATAATTTATCAACTTCAACACTGTGTATAATTTATCAAATTCAACACTGCATACAAAACACGAGTCATAGAAAACAAATCAATGTGCTGTTAGATGGTTTACATTTTCCCCAAATTGATATAAACTAGGAGACCACTATGATAAACTTGCATCTCAAAACATCACAATTAATAATCTCACATGCTTTAATGTTTTGCCAACATTCAATTGTATTGAAATACAGTTGTTAATTAATTCAATCTACCATTCCAAAGTCTTATGGACAATTTGAAGATCATAATTATGTAAATGAGCTTTCCAGTTTAGATAACTTGGCTTTCTACAGTTCATCAATTTGCCCCTTTCAAAACAACCTAATGGCAGGAAAAAGACTATGTAATTTTCAACATTATTGTTCATTCAGTTTCAACATCTATTTGTTCATTTGTTGCTTTTTTGAGTAAATGTAAACTAATCATAATGCACACAATGTTCAGTAAATAAAGTTGTGGCAGTGTCAGTGTTACCTTGACAACCACAGCTATATTTACCATACTTGTTACTATGATACTATCTGTTCCCTCAGTTTTTAAGTAAACAATCGAGTACCTGCAAGATCACTGTCAGTATAACAGTACAGACTGAACTACTATATTTCAAAAGAATCGCCTACTTTTCAGCTTTTTTATGGAAATAAGATCTTATTTATATCACAATTATTTTCACCTTGAATAAAACATGGCCTCAAAAATGTTTTTGATAATGCGATGATATCATGATCAACTTCGCAGGAAATGCATCTTCTTTTGGTGTTGATACAAATAAATGCAGTACAAGATTATATCACACCCTTGAAATAAGTGTGCTTGAATAGTAAGATAATACAGATAGAAAATGATTTAAATGCCAAATTTGTTTGTAAAATTTCTATAACAATATAAATACCTCTGCAAATATGTAAATGAATACATAGTACAGTCAACTTATCTTCCACATTTCATACATATAAGAAAACAAACTTTTTGGTCATGAATGGCAATCAGATTTAATATGTAACAAGATACCTCTAAATAAATTAACGATTGAAATCCATTTCTGTCCATGTTATGAGGTACAATGTATGAAATGACCAGGTCACATGCAAGTAATTTTTGCTCTCAATTAAAACTTTGAATGTATCTGTTCCATTGATGTATGAAATCACACTCAAATTAGAGAACAGCTAAGTTATTCACTTTTGAACGTGAGCGAGTCGTGTCATACCTCATTGAAACCAACAAAAATTGAATTCAATCCTTATACTTTTCCAATCTAAATGGCACATTTTATTTTGTGAAAATTACAATTAGTATAACATTAAAACAATCTAACAGTTTGATAAAAGCGGACATTTTAAAAGCTAAACGTAAGAATTCCCTTGGTAAAATGTCTTAACTAAAACTAGTCACAATTGACATTTGTGATCAGTGTTTATCATAGGATGAAATCATTACGTTAAGTAGTCAAGTAGTGTTGATATAGAAGTAAACACTGATGCTGTAAATATAAAGTTATGGTGACTCTTTTGAAGGGAGATGCTTCATGCCAAGTGGAAGAATAATCAATTTTATCATGATCACAATCTAGTACAAGCAATGAAAGCCCATTGATAACTCTTACATATTAGATATGCTGTATGATAATTAATAAATATTGTTCATATGATATCAACAGTTTAGTAACATAATCAATATGTTAAATATATATTATATATAAAAAAAATACGGAAAGAAATATAGTTTGTAGATAGTAAGAAACATTGAATATACATGTACTAAAAATAGAAAATATGACAATATATCCAACAAGGCTACAAACACCAGGCGACAGTACAAACTAAATGCACCATCATATAGCACTATATTAATGTAAAATAGTTATAAAATATATATATGAAATACAGTTAGTATCACTGATATGAAATACTGTAAATACACATAGTAGTGGGTGTGGTTATATATGTGTTAATACAGTAAAGTAGGGAGCAGTGGCTTGTTATAATACAACTGTGAATAAACATGTCAAACAATAAAAATATTTAAACACATTATATCTCGCAGAACATATGCAAGGTGAAAATCCAATTGTAAATACATGTGTCAATCAAGTACATCTCACGGAAAGGACCAGAATATATGCCAGTTGGTGACCTATATCCCTACTTGCAAAGGGGGGTAACTTTATTTAGGGAGAATCTATTTGATATAGTAGTTTTACTGTCATAACAGACTAAAAGTGAACAATTATAGAAAATAACACCATTAAAACTAAAACTAAGTAAAGTATGCATGTTTGCAATATACATGTATATGTATTCACAAAGATACATAAAATAATCTCAAATTCCAATTTTCTTCTTCTAAATAAACCTATGAAGGGTTAGGATGATACATATATCGAATGATCTTAAATTATGTCTGTGGCAAGATCCTAATTAGATCAGATGAACCAAGTTTGAAAGATCCCAGGAAGAATGTCAACTATGGACGATGATAAAACTAACAAAGGCTAAGAATGCAGGTATCACATGATCCTTTGGTATAAAAGTAATGTAGCAAATAAATACCACACCATAATCACATACAATGCACATGTTGAACATGCAGAACAATTCATAACAAAGTCACAATTCCCATGTGGTAAAAAAAACCACATTCATCCAACTGTAAAAAGAGGATTCAGTTTGGTCATTTATGAAAAAGTGCATTCTTTTATATAATATATAAATGTATAGCCAACTGTAAATTGAAGGTCACAGAGACCCAACTTATTAATGCCTTTATTACAATTCAATAGTTTTTCTTTTCTTGGCGATTTTAATGGTTTAACTATAGACTTTGATCCTATTTCTTCTTGTTTTTTGTGTAAAGAAATCACCTGTATAATATGGGCAGAATTGATGCAGTGTCTTAAACCTGCTTATACATGTATTGAATGCATGATGAAATTATATTTCTTGCTTAATTATTATACACTTTATTGGACCCATAACCCTTCATAAAATAACAGTTAATCTAAAATATCTGATTTCAATTTTGGTTTAAATGAATCTTAACATTCTTGAAAAATTAGAATTGTGAAACGCCGACAAAAGATGGATCGAAAAATTGTAACAAGGATCCATTCAAGAAAACCATAATTTTTGAATTTAAAGTACTGTAACTTCATACAGTAAATTTATCATTGAAAATTAAAAGCGTACAGCAAATGTCAAATTCAGTGAAAAAGCAAAATGACTGTATATTGATATTGGCATTAACATTTTCACAAAGCTCTATTGGACAACTTCACAACAGTAAGAAGCACCAATGTATATTGTCTGTGTAACTAGGCAGCCACCTCCTCAAAGAGGACATTGTGCTTGTTCAATCTTTCAATCAGAGTTGTATCCATGAAGGCACCAGCAGGTGTATATACGCCTCCCCTGTAAGTATACAAAATCCAATGATATACTTCAATACCTATTACTACCTTTTAATTAACATTGACATTATGTTATGTTCAACTTTTGGTATCTTATAATCAGATGTAGCAATAAGTGTAATAAATTAAAAAAGATGTGATGAGCAGATGCTTTTATCGTAATTTAAAGTCTCGCACTTATTGGACATTAGATTACATACTTTAATGTTATTAACATACCCTAATATTATATGCACAAAAACAATTACTAGTCTGAAAATAGCAAATGAAATTCTCCACATAAGAAACTAGTTAATTACTCCAGCAATAATGACACGGTTATGTTCTTTATAATAAAAGTTGTACATATCTTGTTTATTTATAGATGCTCAGCAGACATGAGCAAAATCTGTGCACACATGATAGAACTATTTTGTACAGTTTTCATCTTTTACAGATATCTTTGTGAAGCAAATTGCTAAGAGTCTTAAAGAGTCTTAATTCATAATTCATTTTCAAACTTTCTCTTTTATCTGGCAGATAAAACACTTTTAACTATTCTGTAAATTTGGTTGAAATCCATCAATGTTTCGTATTGCTGATGATCAGTTATTATGTAATGAGGTTCTACAACAGTTAAAAATTTCCAAGGGACATAACTCTGTCAAAGTTGCTTTTTATCAAGTTTGTCTTTATACATTGTGGATAATTTAGATCAAATCCAACAGCTGTTAATTAATTATTGTGTACTACTTAGTCAGCCATTGGAGTGGAGCAAAAGGGGGAACAACTCTGGCAAAAATCATGATAAAACAATCCAAATCTAATTTGTCTTAAATCATTATTAAATACACATTCCTCAATTCAATATAAAGTCTTTCAAAAGTTGTTGACCAAACTTGCATGAACGAGAACTTATTTAATCCTTCCACGTATTTTCAGAGAGAGTCAAACTTGTGTTTTTCCTCAACTATAATCTACTTACTTCTCCGGAAGTTTGTCTTTCTCTTTCAACAGAACTATAGCAGCCTGAACCATACAGATAGGTGTTGTAACATAGCCTAACTCTGTAACATAAACATCACATATACATGTAGGATTAAAGTAAATTGCTTAAAATTTAATATTCTAATTTTGAAGGCTTCTCCAGAAATACTAGTGGTTATGCACACATTTTTATTTTCTACATCTTTGTATGTATTACTTGAGCTAAATAACTTGTACAATTATGATCTTTTATAACCTAAACTACTGATTTTGAAAAATTGAATGACTTTTGTCTATTGAAGTACATTGGCTCTCCTTTAAAGTGTGAACATATGCAACCTCAGAATACACACTGTATGTGTGTAAATAGGGACTATTCCAAAGTTTTTCAAATGGGGCCCATGGACATAGGAATTTTTAAATCACAAAAACTGTAAATTTGAAAAGTTTAAATAGCAAAAGTAAACTTTATAACTGTTTTCTTTACGAGTTAACCACTCGATTATGATAAGACTATCATCATGAAAACTTGGGCATAGTAACCCCTAGCCGAACTTACAAATAAACACATTGAAAGCTTTCTTATTTACATACATTCTGTCAATTTAGCCTAAATTTAGTACAAATTACCTGGTCCAGTTACTTTAGTAGTCGTCACTGTATCTGGGGCTTCTTCAGGATCCTTTGTAGGATCTTCCAGCTCCTTATTCCAGCCCTTGGTAACAAACGTCATAGTGAACCCAGTGTTCTCAATCTACAAATGAAAGGATTTGTGATACAGAAACAAAGATGGACACATGTACACATGGACATAAGACAGAAACACAAATAGACCTGAACCATATATGACCTAATAAGCGCCCATGTCCTTATAAGTGCCTCAACCCTTTTCATGCAGCTAGGGTCCTGTAAAGTAAGTTAAGATGCAATAGGGGAGAGCATTGCACTACATTTATTCCCAGTTTTGGACCCGTAATATGGTACTAATGAGCAGCCTCTCTACTTGTTCTAATTTGTTAGGTGCCATGGGTGCTTATTTGGTGGAATATGGTATTCAGGGCTAATACACCGTCCCTGCTTAGCACTAGGTGGCATTTACATTCCCTCTTTATCTGGACAGTTCACTGTGACAGAAGAGATGTATTTGACTGGTTGACAGCAAAGTGAGAGAAATTGAAGAAATTTATAGATCAGCATGGTCAACCAGTCAGGATGAAAGAACATATGACTTGAATGAAGCTCTCAGAACAAAAACTCTAGGATGAAAAAAAAAATGTGACTTGGGTGAAGCTCGCAGGTTTATGTCACCCCTTGCCAACCACTGTATGCGAGAAAATTAACAATATACAGCCATGTTGAGTAACTGGAATGAAGATGAAGGAAAAATTCCAGAGATCATCAACATGACAAGACTAAGTATCTAGTAACACCCCACACCTGTGGCATCTGCTACTAAGTGTATAAACAACTGTGTGAATTATTTAACGCCAAAGTATTGTACACCGAGTGACCAACTGTAGGGTTTGTTACATAGCTTTGTTGGTTTATAACTGTTTTGTTGTTGCACTTTTTGTAAAACATGCATATTCCGCCGCAAATTGATAGTCATGGCAAATGCATGTAATCAGCTACCCTATTTTATACAAATGTAAACTATAACCAACAGTGAAAACTCCATAGAAATGGGTGTAAATCTGAAACATTGCCTAAAGTCAGTCAACTAAAACAATAATGGTCACACTTTCAAAGTATTTTGATTTCCATAGGAGAACTTCTCATTGTAAATATATATGCTTTTTCATGACGGCAGATTCAAGAAAATGCGGTTAAAAAAATGTAATGATAGTCAAGTTTAATAGTAGAAAATAGGTCCAAGTGACCTTCATAAAATACTTATATGTAGTACTTCTAAAACTAAAACCAATTATAATTAGGATATTTTATGTCGTGGGAATTAACAGTTTCTGAAAGTGATGTTGATCAAACAGTCTAACCATGAATCTTGGTGAAAATCAGTGAAGTGGGTAATCTAGGTCATAGATGTCACAATGACCTGCTTTTTGTTCTGTGTGTAGTACTCTTTAGGGAAAAGCTACACATCAAGTTTCAAATCTGTGGGACATATACTTCCTCGTTAATTTAGTCAATCAAAAAGTCTAACCTAGAATCTACGTGAAATCAATGAAGTGTAAAATCTAGGTCACATAAAGTCAAAACAATTTACTTTTGATTTCGTTTGTAAAACATTTCAAGGAGAAATCACACAAGAAATTTCAAGTCTGGGGGACTTATACCTCCTTGTAAACTTAGTCGATCAAAAAGTCTAAGAATCTATGCAAAATCAATGAAATGGAAAATCAAGGTCATGAAAAGTCAAAGAGACCTACTTTATAAATTGTTTGTAGGAAACTTAAAAGGAGACTCCACAAAAGAAGTTTCTAGTCTGTTGGACTAAGACTTCTGTATAAAAGGTGTTGATCAAAAAGTGTGACCCATAGATGGATGGACGGACAGACAAGGCAAATACTTAATGCTCCGACTACTTCTGTAAAATATTGGTGCCAAAATGACATGTCTTAGTGCTAAAATGTCCAGTCTTCGGGAGACAGATCCCTTACGTTACAACATCTTTTGATTTTCACCTGCATTTTTATGTGCTACTTGTATAAATGTGTTGGCATACCTGACTTTTTGTAGGTCCTTTTGCCTGGAAATATCCACCAGTGAAAAATGAAGGAAACTACCAAGAGAAAAGGACACAAAATGTTCACATGATACAAATAAAAAGAACAAGTGAAAATATACATGGCAAACATGATTGAAAATATCTTACATTCGGTTTTTCCTTCCTTACTATACATAAATAGTTGTGTAATATAATATAGGCCTATGTACAATTAGTGCATTGTCTGACAAAAATTATCATTGAAATTACACGATTCAAAATGTTCACTGTCTTGTATCTGTGACATAAACACAACTAAGGCCAACTACAAGTACAGTATTGTTTTAGCTATTCTACATTTGATGTTGACATTGTATGAATGTTTTAAGAAATATGTGTTTGGTTTTATCTAATATATTAAAGATCAAATGAATACTAGAGAAATAACTTTGTCAGGTTGGAAGTAACACGAGATTCATTTGACCTTAATGTCTATCTGTGGAATATAGAACTATAATTTTGTTTGCTTTTAATTACAACAACATTTTTCCTTTTTTGATCCCATAGTGGTGCCCCTAGGGCTCAATCTTCACCATTTGAACAAATCTGTACCCCCTTCTCATAAAGATGCCTCTGACAAAAGTTTGGTTAAAACTAGTTCTATGGTTATGGAAAAAGGAAAACTTGAAAGGTGCCAGAACATGTTTAAAATCACATATAACTTTAGATATAATTGCATTTCTAATGTCAATATTCCACACAAATAAATTTAAGAATTTGACATCTGATCAGGTGATGATTTAAAACTCACAAGACCATCTTTTGATGAATACAACGACCATCTTTTGATGTATACAGCACACAAACCTTAAGCAGAAGGGTCCTCCCCAGACTGAAGCTGCACATCAGCATGAAAATGAAACCAAACAGCATCATACCAATAACACCCAGCACTCCATCCGACCAGCTGACGTACGGTATATATTGTATCTGTAACAATCACATAGTAAATATTCAAGAATTACATGTCGCTTTAAAAATCTGATGACACAGTTGTTACATAGGCACAAACAAAAGACAGAACAAGCCAGATGAGCTTTCTTTGAATCTTTCCAAGCTGTCTTAAATTTACCTATATTTATATAGTTGGTGAATTGCACTGTCAATGAAAATGGCACAAAAAAAGACACACTTCTGACAGGACATCATCTGTTAACACTGTTAGGTAAGAAATAGCATTAGTCTAGCATGTTCCATTCCTAAGAAAACAATGGAATGGTCTTTACACTCAAATAAAACTAATTCATGAAGTTCTCTAAATTTATAAGTAAAAATAAACTAAATACGAGACAAAATAGGCCTAACCAAATGCATTCACCTAATAACATGTGTTACCATTTGACAATATTTGCTGCTGTCAAATTTTGATTAACCATAAAAAATGTAAGAAATGAAACTGATGGGGGACTACATGGTGGTGCATTATCAAATATACTTTACCTGAGCAAAGCTCAAATTGAGCTACAAAATTAAACTTTGAAGGATGGTTGAAGAACAGAGGTTGTGTTATAAAGTGAAGATCATAAATGTAGCATCATACAAATTATTTCTAGTCACATTCTTTGGCTTAGATAGAAATTCTGAAAGAGTAAATAATTTTCAAGATGATCATACATGATATTTAAAGTACAATGCAGTCAATTTCCATGAAGGATCAGCCATAAATCAAATTAAGAAGCAATTTACAAAACTCACTGGTCTTTCCTTGCGAACATCAACCTTGTGTCTTTGAGTGCGATAAACAACACTTTTGTCACTTCCAAGGAAGTCAAAGGAATATTTACCATCTATGTCGTTTCTGAATGGAGGTTTCCTGTAAACATACACAACTTTGTAGTCAAAGTTTAATGTGTTAGTAAACAATCTTAAATAAGGCACCAAATACTGGTTTCAGGTTGCCATATCCCTCCCCACGTTATCTAAATTTAAAGTATAGAATAACAATTCACATATTTTAACGTGGTTGCACATTTCACAGTAAATACACAAGTTGATGTACCGGTAGAAGAAATGTACCAATAAATGTTAATTATAGTTTTTAATTTTATTTAGGAGATAATATTTTTTTTGCAGCAAATTAAAACATTCATAATTTGAACTGCAAGAGCATTCAATACAAGCATATGTTATAATTTGAACTGTAAGAGCATTTAATACAAGCATATGTTATAATTTGAACTGTAAGAGCATTTAATACAAGCATATGTTATAATTTGAACTGTAAGAACATTTAATACAAGCATATGTTATGAACAATAGCACAACATAATGATCAAGGATGTATGCTTGTTGTGAAATTAAATCAGCTAGCATTATCCTCCTTGTGTGAAACTGAAACATGAGTCCCAGAAAGGCTCACCCTGAAATATATTTCCAAAGATTTTTTTTACTGAACCTTGCTAAATTTGGTTATAGCGACAATTAAATTAAATAACTGAATTTTAGATTTTAGCATTCACAATTCTAAAACAAATGAGTCTAATGAGCATGATTAAAACCAAACCTTCCTACAATTGATCATTCTGGAGATGCGATAACAAGATCTCCATGCATGCTAAAGGTCATTTACTGAATAAGCAAGCATTTAGCTACAGGCCTTCCAGTATATAGAGATATGTGGAATTTTACACCGATGACAGACTGGTTATGATGTCTTGAGCTTAAAATGAGATATCTTTAAACTTACAGTAAAAATATAATGTCTATATGAAAATTATTTGCAGTAACTAAATTTGCTATAAATTTTTTTAACTTATACCAATCAGAGATTTAAAACTAAAATTGGCCTTGATCTTATTTCCTATAGATATTGTGGAAGTGTCTCTGGTTTAAATAATTTACCCAAAGTAGAATCTGTGTTTAAATGGTGGAGTGTCTATTTGCAATTTGTATTCATCTTTATTTGACTCCATGTTTTTTGCGCATTCTCATAAAGTCATGGATGACATAAAGTTGTTTAGGTTTAATTAACTGTTGTGGAAATGGCTTTAAAACTTCATTGAATTATTGAAAAATCTTCAAATGACAATGATAAAATATTGATGGGACTTCTGCCCAGAAATCCTTGTCAAACAACCATGGGGGTATCCCTCTTGCATTCAATTATGCCCTCATTAAGTCCTAGATTTTTAATTGGCTGTTTATAAATAATACATTAAGACCTCACTAACAGGTGCTCCAATGATGTGTTATTTCTAAAACAATTAGCATAATGTGACCAGAAGTAGCCAGTGTAGGAATTTGTTTGTGTTTAAACATAGATGTAGGACGCTTTGTATGATATCTTTTAGCAAATAATTCAATAATTTGTCTATTTTGAATGATAGTAAAGGCTTAATAATGCTGTAAATTTCAAAATATATACTGTAAGGTTTGTGCCGTTAGTTAATAAAGATTTTTTCAAGATTTAAGCGAATCCATGACGTTCTGAGAATAAGCCACATATGATGGAAGTGTCTCTGTGAAAATCCTATTTACCATGTTCTAACTTTACATTCTTATATGATGGTAGTGGCTCACTGTGAATCCTATTTACCTTGATTTGACTCTATATTTATATGGTGGAAGTGGCTCTGGGAACAAAGATTTTCTCAGCAACTTCAAACCTGATGAGTTTGCCACACCATGCACTGCAGAAGCCAGTGTTCCAGTATTGATGGCCATACCCTATCAGTAAAATAGAGATGTTAACATCTAGCATCTACATCAATACAATTTCTAAAACATAAATCACATTTTTGCAACATAAATACAGTGTATTTCCATAAAAAGATATGTACCTTTTATGGCATTATTTCTTTTCTGTATTATTTTTATGCATGTAACAATTTACCAGAACATTTTTAACTTAAGACACAGAAAATGTCTTGAAGCCTACTTTGAAATGACTTTCAAAGATATGTGACTAAAACATTTTACAATTTGTTTATACCTGTAATAAAAAGAAATAACTACAACAGACAACAGAAGAGAAATTCAAGATGGTTGCCACTTACCTATTTTAAGCAATTTTACATGACACATAGTTGCCAACTCTCCCTATTTAGGAGGGAGTCTCCCTATTTTTCACACCTTGCTTTTTAACTTGCTTCAACTTGTTGTATTGCACAGAATTGCTTAAATGAAGCAGTTTGCACTACTATTTTGTCATATAGGACATTGTATATAGATATTTAACACATTTTAAGATTATGCTACGCGTTTTCTCCCCCATGACAATTTCAAAAAGTTGGCAAGTATGCAATGTGACATAGTACAATTGTTAGCTTACATTGGGAAACAGTTTTGTTTTCTTTAAAGAAAGAGGAAACAAAAATCAAAAACAGCCAATTGCTTTTGATTCACAAGATATATATGTATGTGTGTATTTTGTAATATGAATTCTACTACTGACCCACATATAGGTCTAAGTGCAGAGACCTGTGAACATATTATACCAACAAATGCCATGGAGACAGAAGAGGTAGGACAAATTTGTTTTAAATAGATGTAAATGAAAAAATTTATAGCAATATACCAAAATTCTCTATCCTCAGTCAGAATGCAAGGTTGATAGTTTATAATCAACATAAACTAAAATTTGCAAATATTCATCAACAGTATTTTGTGATCATGGCATGAAATCATTTTAGTAAAGAAATAGTACTATATCAAAATTCACCAATATGAAAGTGTGACTAACAAGGCACTTTACTGTGTTAAAAATCATAAGACAAAGTTGTTTTAATATGTTACAAGTTTCTTAATATTGTAAGCCATTGCACTTAAAACAAAGGGACATCATGATAATTGTTATGTTTAGGTTATAATGATATTTTCAAGAATATACCTTAATTTGTGAGCTGTATTTGATCTGCCTCAGTTATTCTTTCTTGGTTATGACAAGAGTCTATAACTCCAAAAGGCAGTGACCAGATGTACTATTGTAGCACCATAACTTATGTTAAATATTTACTATGCTTGGACATGAACCAACAAATAAAGGATATACATGCCTACGTTCTTATAAAAACATCAAAACTAGAAACATAACAAAATTCATAAATGTATATATGTGAAGATATGTCTGTGGCTTTGTTAAATAAATACTTACATCTGGTCCAGTAGAAATATTGAAATAGCTCTCCACGGAATTAACTACACCTGTAAAAAAGAAGATGATCATGAATATCAACTTAAATATCACATAATATTAACAGGCATAACAAACAATACCATACCTAATTAGAACTATCGTCCATTTTGATTTTTTTCAACAAATGTTACTTTAGCTTGTGCACAAATCATAAGGAGTATTCTATGAAAGTTCTCTGACAATTACTCTTACCATTCTGATGACACGTAATAACAAAATTTCTTATTGACAATGAACAGTGCATTATCAGAATAGCTTACTTTAGCTTTGAGTCATTGACTTAGACCTTGAGCATAGCACCCTGAAATGTATATTCTTTTGCGATAATGTCATATTCAACAGTTGTATGAAGTTTCATGGGTATCTGTTGTTGAATCAAGTCCTCGAGCGATGACAAAGTTTTTTTTCTTCTAAAACTAGTAACACTGACCTTGACTGCAGTACCCTGAAATACAAAATCAATCAAAGTACTGTCATATCTCCCAGTAACACTTGTACGTAATTTCATGGATAGAAAATCTAGTACCTTTAAACACTTTGGTAGCATGTACAACACCCATGTCAGCAGGAATACTGTCAAATCCACACGATCCAACAATGTACACACCATTCTCTTTAGCTTTACCATGATACATCAGCTGTGTATGCTCTAGAAACTGAAAAAATAGCAACAATCTAGTGTTATAGCAGTCTTGTAAAGGATATTTCATAAATCACAGTACTTAAACAGCATGCCATACAAAAAAAAAAATTCTTAAACAATTGTTTTTGTATTGCTTTTTTATTTAAAACGAACTGTGCTTAATTATGAAATAAATGCAAAGTACATGAGTGCAACCTGCTCTAGCGACCACCTCTATAAAGAGACCATCTGTACATAAAGACCACTAAAATCAGGCCCTTGAAGTCTCATTACAATTATTTTTATCTGTATATAAAGACCACCTCCATATAAATTCCACTTTTTGTGATCTCTTGGGTGGTCTTTATAAACAGGTTTAACTGTAATTTTTATTTTACAGTTCTTGGTCGGTGATTCACCATGAGCTAAATACCTAGCATGTTGGATGCTGAAAAGCATTGAAGTTATTATCATTCCTTTCTGTCCCATTTTTATTCAGAATACCAAAAGATCTCACATGTAAAGAAATATGTTGTGTTAGAATACTGACAACATGATGTTTCTCCATTTCATTTTCATTATTTTTGGCAAAAATTTCATTGCTTTGAACCCCTTGCTTCTTTCTGCTTTTAAACCAAACTATTGTGCTAAATATCTCCAATTATATACATAAACATCATAATATCTCCAAAATAACAAGAACACTAAAACAGTAAATATCGTATAAAGTAACCATGAGCTAAAATGATTTGAATGTTTTAGACCACACACAGAGAAAGTTAAACCATTAACAAATAGAGAATTAATTTGATCATACTTCTGGTTCTCCACTTATGTCTATATGACTTGCTCCACCCTCCACTGCTGCTTTTACCATCGCCTCACCATGGAAACGGTACTGGAAATGGAAAAAGTAGCAAAATATATTTCCATATACAAACGGTAATTAAAAAAGAATAAGTCATCAGGCCTAAAACAAAATTTCATTTGTTTGCCCTCTCTCGTCCGCCTTAATTTGACAGCATGCTTTTAAACGACATCTCTTCCGAGACTATTGGGCAGATTTCAACCAAAGTTGACAGGAAGCATATTTAAGGGAAGGACATTAAAGATTGTACAAATGAATTCCCTAACCCCCCAGAGGACAGGTGGGCGGGACCAAAAGGGAAAAATTTGCCAGTTTGCCTTTGAACGACATCTCCTCTGAGACTATTGGGCAGATTTCAACCAAAATTGACAGGAAGCATCCTTAGGAAAAGGGGATTCAAGATTGTACAAATGAGGACCCTGATCCCCCCAGGGGACAGGTGGACGGGGCCAAAAGGGAAAAATTTTGACAGTTTGCCTTTGATAACATCTCCTCTGAGACTATTGGGCAGATTTCAACCAAAATTGACAAGAAGCATCCTTAGGAAAAGGGGATTCAAGATTGTACAAATGAGGACCCTGATCCCCCCCAGGGGACATGTGGGTGGAGCCAAAACGGGTAAATTTGACAGTATGCCTTTAAACCACATCTCCTCTGAGACTATTGGTCAGATTTCAACCAAATTTGGCAGGAAAAATCTTGAGGGGAAGGGGATTCAAGATTGTACAAATGAAGTCCCTGACCCCCAGGTGACAGGGCCTTAAGGGGTTAATTTGACAGTTTGCCTTTAAATGACACCTTCTCCAAGACTATTGGGCAGATTTCAACCAAAGGCAGAAAGGATCCTTAGGGGAAGGGGATGCAAGATTGTACAAATGAAGTCCCTGACCCCCCAGGGGACATGTGGGCAGAGCCAAAAGGGGTAAATTTGACAGTATGCCTTTAAACGACTTCTCTCTGAAACTACTGGGCAGATTTCAACCAAGTGGACGTTAAGGCCTTATGAGCCTCTTGTTATTAGAAAGCTGCCAAAGTTTCCTGGTGTTTTGTCACTGCAAAAAACAACCACGGACGTGTTCCATGTGTTAAAGTTGGTGTTACACTAAGTTTTTGTTAATGTTGGCTACCTTACAATTGGCCCTTGATCTACTAATTTACTTAGAAGTCATTTCAAGGATTCATTTTGATGATAGATTGAGGAAATAATTGCAAAGTAAACAGTGAGATTGAGGAAATTAACGCAAATTAAAGTAAACAGTGAGATTGAGGGAATTAAATAAATGAAAACAGTAGATCTCAAGCACATGTGATAAAAACGGCAAGAAATTTGACTACTTCAAGTGCTCTGTTTGTTAATAGTGTCAATAAAGTTGTGTATTTGATCAGTTTTACCAAAGTACTGCCAATATTGTATGTCATGTATAATATCTGCAGTTGATAGAAATTATTAGCAAAAGATAGCAGCCTATTATTACAAAACATGTATAGAATATGTCAATTTCTGTCTGAATCCATTTTTGAATTTTTATATATACAGTTATACTGATGCTAGTCCCTTCACATGTTTAACAGGTGTGTTATCATTCCTAAATTAAACGATATAAGTTTTGTTATTCGAGCAAAAATAGTGTGTGAGTAGCTTAATATGTGCTGTGCTGTGACTGGTTAACAGTTTACAAGTTTATTTATTCATTCTATAGTAACATTAATCCATCCATTTCTTATATTATCTCTATAGAGGACCAGAGATGGTGTCAACGTCACCAAATGCTCGCCTGTATATGCATTTGTCGATTTTAAAAGACATCTAATTAATCT
>JAUMGZ010061690.1:0-18646 GCA_032359645.1 Pododesmus macrochisma | reverse complement strand
TAGTGCAATATTTACATCATCAGACAATAATTCAAAGCATTTCTGTGTATGCATCATATTAAAAGCTACGTTATTAACACCATCCAGATTTTTGTGAGTGCAAACATTTTGAAAGGGTTAATCGATTCCTTGTTGTGTCATACACATTGCAAAACGCATCAAGGAAGGTAACCAGTCTATAGACATGGCCGCTAACTTGATACAGCCAAGGTTAAATGTAGTAACTAAGTCTACGGAATCGGCTGAGGTGCGAAGAGTGGTTCCAGTTATGAGAAGCAGCAATACCGGCAATTGAAACATGGCCACAGCTCAGAACATAGTTTAATAGATGAAGAACGAGGGATGAAGCGTGATTGTAAAAGCTCACTTGAACTAATAATAGGAATGTAATATAAATCAATGTCAACAAGCAGAAAATAATAACATATGGTAGAAATCTGTTTATTCTCATTGGAATAGTTACAGTTTATAAATAACTTTACACAATCTATAAACCAATAAATATAACACTTGCACAATATGTGTAATTATCCACAGTTTGACTGTAGTAAAAACAGTTTGTTGTAGTAAGATCAGTTTATTGAAGTAAAAACAGTTTTTCTCCGTGATCAAAAGAGTGCCTGTACCAATGCTCGGGGTAAATCCAGTATGAAATAAAGCATTTGTCGTCATATAATCGAATCAATTTTGAAAAATATTTTTCTAATTCAAGACAAATCCTTACAGTATCGCCATGATTGTATATTTTCTATAATCATGTGATAGTTTACTGGGGAGCGGTTATAATGTAAAGACTGTTTACGAGGGAAATTTATACACCAAATGAACTATAATGCACGTGGTATGCAAGCAGTGGTAAATCACATTTTCAACAATAAAAGTTATGTTACAACCTTGGCATCAAGTGGGTAAAAAAATACAAACTTTAACTTGTTTTTTTGAAGTATAGAGAAAAATCCTTACGTCTGAAATCCCGTTTTTTGCAAAGTGTAAAACAATCAAATTGAAAGTGAATAGATGTTATCTTTATTGTCAAAATGAGTATACAGTCAACAGAGGTAAGGTTTAGTCAAAAATTATAGATAAATATTGTTTTATTAAAAAGGCAGAGGAATAAATGTGACATATAATGCCGAGGGATGGTATACCTGGAGTGTTGGTAAAGGCACTCTATAGGTTACATCAGTCAGGAGAGGTTGGTTTTATAAATTTATCCCACATGTTAAACAACACCTACATGTAGCACAGTTCCCATTGGCTGAAACTTGAATAGAAAAGACGTCGCAATACTGTGACCTCCCACAAGAACGATTTAAGCATCTCTACTTATGCACCTGATATAGTTCATTCTTTAAACGGGTATATTTACCTATTGTCTAAAGAATTTTAATTCTTGAGTTTACATTTTCAAACACAGCAATCAAAATAAACATTTCTTATTCCTTGTTCGCAACTGGGTCGAGATAACTACTAGTATTTACATGTATTCATACGCAGACGTCTTTCGCCACAGATGATTCTAAATATTAACAAGCGATATTTTTACTGACAGAAAATCGTAGGTGAAAACGCCACCTCAACTTGTTACGATTAGATATCTGGTTTTATTTAACTTGAGTAAGATAAAACCTGATATCCAACCATAACTTGTTGGGGAACCTATATGTCTCACACAGCATGCTTAATGACAAACAACTAGTTGCATTCTGTACTCAATCTTTCATACAGCTAGCATGTAAGAGCGTTAAAAACTAAATATTGAAATCCTTAAAGGTCCTCATATGTAATGTTATATAACTGAAACAATATCAAATACATTGTGGAGTAATGAGGAAGTTTGTATATGAATGAAAACATCAAGCCCATTATGAAGTGTTTTGTGTTCACATACATTTTTATATATCATTGATGTTACATGTACAACCAAATACAAAAATGTAGTTTTAAAAGCAAAGAGAAGTATTTTCTCACAAAATGTTAGTTAACAATGTTCTAAAATATTCTTTTAATTGTTTCAAAATTTAATTATTTCTTGCAGTTAGAAATATCAGCCCATTACCAAAAACTTAAAAATGTAAAACATTTTAAGCCCCAAAATCTCGATCAAATATAATGCCACCAGGAAATGGGTGTCTTCTTCCTCAGATATGATTTAAAGTGAAGATTGAATTAAAATACAAAATAAATTATCATAAAAATGAAAATGTTATTCCCAGCAATACACTTAAACTCAATGAACAAGAATCCAGCTGAAGCATGTTCTACATATATTACGACTAAACAAATATAAATAACAGTATTAGGCCATACAAAATGTATTACTTGGTTCTCTGGCCACTTTTTTGTGTTAATTTAGAAGAGACAGTGAAATCTTTTATTTCATATTGGTTTAAGATGTTAAATGTTTTGAGGGATAAACTTTGAAAATTTGATTTACTTCAGAGACTTAAAACTTTAATTGTATATTTCTAGTTAGTTTAACAATGTAAAATAATACTTCTAAGGAATTATTACCAAATTAATATACCACTATGTAAAATAATACTTCTAAGGAATTTACACCAAATTAATATACTGCAATGTAAATATATACTTCTAAGGAATTAATACCGCTATGTAAATAAATACATTTTCAACAAGAAAAATTTGTCAACAAAATTCAGTGAAGAGGGGCTTTTGGGGGCTTTAAAATAGATGAAGGAGGGCCCAAGAACCAAGTATTAGAATTTGTTTGCCTCATTTGATTTGAGATGCATGATTATTTTATCACCCAATCAATTTCACATGATGATCCTCGCTCTTTTAAGAGCTCCAAACTTGTAATGCTGTATAATTAAACATCTTTGTTTAACAAATAACTATATATATATCCAGACCTTAATTCTTGTTTGTGCGTACATTATTTGAGGGAAATTGTCAATTGATTTTAATACTTCACAATGGAGGATTGAAAAACTCCATGGTTTAAACATTTATCCAACTTTTTGGATCATGATGAAACCTTGTTTTGTTCCACTGAAATAAGTTTTGTAGTTCGAATTATATTTTAACACACATAATTGATTTAGTTTCTTGAAAATAAATGAACTTATATTTTCAATGACTTATATATCCTCGCTGTGCACATCCTTAATTTGGTATGCATACATGTATATCTATATATATTAAAGTAGAAGAAAAGTGACTTGTCACAGAAAGCCACACAGGAAGGATAAAAGATTAAATATGACAAATAAGGCTGAACTATGACTATGACCTTAGATTGTTATTGAAAGATAACTTGTATTCGCTCATTTACAAAGTTATTCTTTGAAAACCTTTCCACTAAAAAATAAATGAATAAAACCTGCACATCTTGTTAAAAAGTTATTGTGTGAATATCCATATCTCTCATCCAATAATATTTCAGCAATTTTAATATAAAAGCATGTATAATACCAGTCTTCAAACTTAAACTTTTAATTAATATTAAGAGTCAAGTCATCAAGTTTAAGGAAAATCAAACCTCATTCACGAAAGTTACATATTGAATTTATACCTCTTAACCAATCATACCTCAGCAATGCTATTGAATATGCACAACAAATTCTGGTCTTCGAACTTAACCTTTAGATTGATATAAAGAGTAATCTCCTTTATAAAAGTCATTCCAGGAAAACCTCTCAACAAATCAAAACTTGCAATGTTATAATATATGCATGAAAAATGCTTGTCTTCAAACTTAACCTTAAGATTGATACTAAAAACTGTGTCACCAAATTTAGCAAAAATGAAGCATCATTTATAAAATTTATTGGACGTGGGTGAAAACCTCTTAGCCAAACAAAAAGGGGCACTGTTAATAAATATGCCTGAAAAATACTGGTCTATGAACTTGAACCTTATATTGATTTAAATGGTCAAATCATCAAATTCAGTGAAAATCAAACCTCATTTACAAGTTCTTGTAGGAAAAACAAACTTTTGACAGACAGATGGAGCCGGTGATTACAAAAGGGCATTCACATCTTTGATGCAGGGCCCTAACAAGTCTTCATATTTGTTTTAGTCTATAATTAATAAATATTAACTTCAGCAAATAGAACACCTGGGTTCTGTTGTATGTAATAACCTTTTTGTATACATTTTACAAATATCTGAATAAATAATATTTTTTTTTTTTTAAATATATCACATAAGAAATTAATATATGTACACTATCATTAATGCTTTTCTTAAAATTTAACTATACAGTACAGGTCTTTGGTTCTCTACTGGACCCAAAGAGAAAGCAAAGGGATATTACTCTGTAAATAAGAAACTAAATGTGACTTTAATTTAGTTTGCTACAGATTGCCTCCTAAAATAAACCAGAAATATTAAGTTTCCTTAACATGAAAATTGAATTGACAAAGAGCCTTTATCAGGAAATAATAAGTCACATGATGAAATATCATAAAAGCTTGACAAATTAGACCATTATTTCACTTGTATTTATTAAAATTATTTCTGACATATTGTTACCATATAAAATTGAAACTTCATTGTTATTGGTGTGTAAAATCTAAGGAGTCTGTATTTACAAAGTTCTGGATAGTTAAAAGTCTACTATACTTTGGTTTATCACAATGCTTGGATTGATCAACAGCCATGTATAGTTGGCCAACAAAACAATTGAAACATGCTCAGTAATGCATGCTCATGTTGGTCAATATCAAAGCCTCATCTCTTTGGCATGTGTTAAAGTTTGACTGTTATAAATTGTAATGTAGTAAATTTCAACATACAAACAGTTCCTGCATACTATTTAACTTTCATAAAGTTCTAATATTGAAGCAAATTGGGTAAGAATGCAAAAGAAAATTTCTAAAATAAATAAATATTAAACTTCTATTCAGCTTAATTAGAAACAAACTTATAAATAATATTTATACTACTACATTTATCAGCTATTGCTATCAAAAGATTTCTGTGCACCACTTCTTATTGATTCGTTATCTTTAAATTCAGAATTTTCACATTTTACAACTTCACTATCACATGGCTCTCCTGAGGCACTCTGGAAAGAAGAACTATTGTCGTGACATGTGTCTTTTGCTTCACTCGTCACATTGCTGGTAGCGTCCTTACAAGAATGAACACCGTTGGAAGCACTACTAGCACTTGATGTGTCTTTATCGTCACTATCAACACTTTGATAGTTACAAGATTTATCTATACTACTGTTATTCTCTAGATCATTATGACCACAAATGTTACTACTTTCTAAAAGACTAGGACCAGCATTACAATTTGAAAGACTTTGTGTATTTACACTCTCTAATTGCACAGACTGATCATTCATATGATCCAAGAGTTGATGGTCAGAATCTAACTGACTATTAATATATTGAGAACACATTGGTCTTGAGGAGTCATATACACCATTGACCTCTGATGTAGTTTGCTGTGTTTCACTTTCACCCATTGCCGAAACTTCATCACGACTTTCTCCACTAGAATCGACACCTTGAGGTAAACATCTTGATGCCATGTTTGCAGATTCTACATCTTTACTTTCATTTTTACTGTTTACACATTCCTGCCCTTGCACAAGAACTTCACTCGCACTTTCACTGAAAGAAGTACAGTTTTCATTGTTCACACTTCCTTCATTTTCCTGGTCAGATAATCCTGACAAGTTTGGGCAACTCTGTACTGAAGCTGGAAGAGAAACCTGACCAGGAATATGCCCATTCATTGCAATGTTTTGCACCTCTGTCTGCCTAGAGCTGGTCAGGTCCTCATCTGAAACATCTACATTTCCAGCATTTTGATTGGCTACTTGAATCCTATCAGTGGCATTCTGATTTGTTAATGAATTTCCATTAGTTGCATTCTGGTTGGCAACTGGATTTTCATCCTCTGCATTCTGATTGGCCACTGGATTCCCATCATTAACATTCTGATTAGCTACAGGATCTCCAACATTCTGATTGACAGGACCATCATTACCAGTACCATTCTGATTGGCTGCATGCTGTGTCTGGTTTTGATTAACCAGGCGTTGTATTCTGGCTTGCTGTAAAATGGCTGGTAATTCATAATGATGGAAAAAGTAGATCATGGAATGCTGAAAAAAGTAGCAAAGGGAAAATTTAAATAAAATGTAAACCAAAACCACAGAAATTGTTCAAATTTGAAAACCAAGAATTTTGCACATTTTTGAAATAGTTGAATTACTTGATTACATTATTTATGTCAATACTAGGGGGAAATATTCTTAATATGTCAATTTAATGGGCTATTTAATGTATAAAGTATTTAAGGTATAAAGTTGTATTTGAATGCAACCAAACATTAATAATTGATATATGAAATAACATCATTCTATAATAAGTTGAAATGTTACTTGTATGAAGAGCCACGATGTAAAGAGAGCCAGTCCACTATATTGTCCATTAAAACGATAATGGTAGGCATAGAACGCAAAGTGGTACAAATAGAAGAACCTGAAATAGAATTAGAAAATTGAGATACAATTTTGAGCCTCTAAATAATTTATAGCTCTGTAATACTGTGAATTGATAAAGCAATCTAGTGTTTCCATTCTGTAAGTAATTTATTTTTAGTTAATTCTACATATTTGTAAATATTAGATTGTTTAGATTGGCCATACAATTTTTTAGTTTCCACTACTTCGTAACTTTATCATGGGTCTTACCATCGAGTAACAGCATTTTTCAATTGGTAATTGACAATATATTGCATAAACTAGATGGACATTTTGGAAACACGCATCACATTTGCTATCAAACTAAACCCAAGTCTTGTCATTTAATATACATCTACCAATGAAAACTTAGGCAAAAAAAAATATGCTAGGTTCTCGGGCTCGTCGCAAACCTAAAATACCTCCGTATTGGCAATTTTTTTTGAGAAAAAAAAATCAAGTTGTCATGTGAACTACAGCAGCAACTGGCCATGCACCATGACTAAAAAACAAAGAAGACAGTCTATATCTGCAAGTTCTGTACTTTTTGTTTGAATTCATAAACTAATTAATAATATTATTAAACATTCATCTGAAAAAATTTTGTCCAAAAAAACTTATTTCAAAAAAAAAAAAAAAAAAAAAAGCCTTCCTCATTCAATTTTTAAAAAAAATTGGCCGGAGAACCTATGCATTTTTTTGTATGACCTTACTGGACTCGCATCAATATTTCCTTCCTTCAAAATGAAAATCATAGTAGTGTGATGAAAAGTATACATATATACCTTTAATTGTCACTTTACATGTAGTTGTGACAACACCCAAAGAGTTCCTAGCAACGCAATCATAGCATCCTCCATCTTGTTCAAAGACTTCCTTGATACTAAGTCTAGCCATGTTATTGTCGTACGTCTGTTGAAAGTCCTTTGTGTTCCCTATTACTCGTCCTTCCTTTCGCCACAGAACTGTAGGGCCAGGACTGCCCCTTATTTCACACTGAAGCATTAGGGATTTTCCACACAAAACACTTGTGTCTGATAAGGCATTAAGAACAGCTGGTGGCCCTTGTTTTGCTGAGAAATAATTAGTTCTTAAGTTTTTTAATTTCACCCAACTTTTGTAGTAGTAAACTCCAACATCCATTTTCAGAAGAGGATGCATAACAGTAGTGTTGGCCATTTATCGGAGTTTAATTCCGCCGGTTTACTTTTAAAATAAACTCGGACACAACAATAAAAACATAAAACTCACAAAAAGTTGATAATTTTTTCATTCTCATTTATCACATTTTGCAGAATTTTTTTTTCTACCACTGACCACATCAGCAATACTGGAAATTATAACCAATTAAATTTACAATCATCTAAATGAATGTCCTTATGAAGAATATATTGAAATACACTTCTCAAAGAGTCAAAGCCAGTCAACAACACAATAATCTATTGATGTTTAACCACAAACATTTGCATTCATCCAGTAACAAACCCACACATTAAAATACAATGCCATCACAAAGTGGGCAGATTATCAAAGTCACCCACCACTTGGCAATAAATATATATCAAATAGTTAAAAGACTTTGACAATGTCATACATTTGAACACCTTATATCTACATATTATCTACACGTGTTAGAGATTATATGCTTATAAATACATGAATGAGCATAATGTTTTGTGCAGTGTGTGTTCTAAATTAGAGGATACGGACATTATTTATACCTGGTGACTCAAGAGTTTGAGTGCTTTGAAATCAATTATGATTTTACTGATTGTTTCTAAATATTTTAAATATTGGTAAATGGATTTCAGTCTTTGAAATCTTTATCATATTTTAAATTGTTTGAGGTTTGATTATTATACAAAATGTTTGGTTAACAATGAAATCGTTGTGTGATAAATGAGAAAACTCTACATAATACTCATGGGAACCGGTTTTTAATTTGGGATCAAAGAAAATTGATAATAAACTTAACTTGGACACAAAACAAGAGGCCTATCGGGCCTTATCTTCCATGAACAAAGTTGGTTCTCCATGCCCTAAAGGAACTACAAACCAAAGCATAAATCTGAACCTGCTTCCCCTAAGGATGACATCCACCAAGTTTTTGTGGAATTGGTCCAGTAGTGTTGGAAAAGAAGTTGAAAAATGTTAAAAGTTAACATATTTGCTATATATAGTGTTGAACTTTGACCTCGAAATGTGTAACCTTTTTTAGACCCCTGGGTTATGCCTGGAACAAATTTGGTTCTCCATGCCCTAAAATTACTACATACCAAAACATTTTAAAAGCTCTAGACCATCTAGTTTATAAGATTTTTAAAATTGTGACAAAATTTCCTGTTTTGGCCTCTCTAGTGGTGCCCCTGGTGACCAAGCCCTATCATTTGAGCAATCTGAACCCATTTCCCCTAGGGATGCCTCCTTCAAAGTTTGGATGAAATTGGTCCAGTTGTTTTGGACAAGAAGTCAAAATTGTGAAAAGTTAACATATTTTGCTATATATACAGTGTTGAACTTTGACCCCAAAAAGCATAACCTTATTTTGACCCCTAGGGTCACCCTTTGAACAAACGTGGTTCCCCATGCCGTAAAGTTACAACATACCAAAGCATGAAGCTCTATGAAATGTTCTCCAATTTTCCCGCTTTTTGGCCCCCCAAAAGGCGCCCTCTGGGGGCCGAGCACCTCCATTTGAACAAATATGACCTCCCTTCCCCTAGCGATGACTTTTACTAAGTTTGGATGAAATTGGTCTTTGCTGGTTGTATCCTTTTTATTTGAAGTTACAATAAAATTATGGAAATTTCATATAGTTGTCATGACACACACCTTGAAATAGACAATGCAATGCTCCTGTCTCTACTTATAAATATCATGTCTACCTTAACCCCCCTTAAGTCCTTTGTAATATGTATACATATGTAATTGACAGTTTAACCTCCCTGTAGAACACTGACCTAGAGAATGTTTGTAAAACATGCATACCGGTATGCCACCACAAATTGAAAATCATACATGGCAAAGGTATGTCTGCAAAATTAATAGCTTCTTGTACACAAAAACAATCAAAAGTCTAACCAAGAATCTATGTGAAATCAATAAAGTAGAAAATCTAGGTCACAAAATGTCATAGGGACCTACTTTTCATTTTGTGCCAATAACATTCTAAGTAAGGCCACATACGGTACACAGATCAAGTTTGTGGTACTTAAACTTCTTAGTTAACAGATTCAATTAAAAAGTCTAACCAAGAATCTAAGTGAAATCAATGAATTGGAAAATATAGGTCACAAAAGGTCATAGGGACCTACATATTGTTTTGTGGGTAGAACACTTTAAAATAAAACCATGTACGAAGTTCCAAGTCTGTGGTACCTGAACTTCCTAATAAACTGTAAAACAGATCCAATCATAGAGGGGGCATAACCACAAACTCTATAAATATTGTAAAGTTAAAATGTGAAGTCTGCTAATGACCGATGGATTGGCATAGTAAATAGTATATGTCTGCTTATGATGGACAGATTAATATAGGCCATCATTTAATTTCAATTTATTTTTAGTTCTTCAATCATTAGGCTTGGTCTGGTAGGGGGTAAAACATGTCACAAGTTAAGATGAGTCATAGAGGTATAATATATCAATGGAAATAACATTTCAATACAGCAGTAATGAATACACACATCCCACCACCTACATAAATATGTCAAATATTGTTATCTATTTAAACAATCTAATGCTAACAGTTAATAAGATATTCAGGGGGTGAGGTCGCATGTCAAGACAATTGTAGTCTCGTACAAATTAATAAAAGAATTATAGTTATATAATACATTAACACTAAGATATAGCCCATTCTTTGGCTCTGCTTATAGAACGGTTGCCAAAAATATGTCATCAGGCAGTTTAAATAGAGAAATTTATCTTGTAATAGCACTTGGCCTAAATCTTGCATTAACTGTTTAACTTGTTTTGAAAATGAAAAAATACTGGTATTAGATGTATCAATATTTTATTTAAACTGTTTCAATCAAAATATTCTAAAGAAATTTAGAAACATGATATGTTTGTGTGCATCCGAGATTTATCAGTTTCTAGCATAAGAGTTACCTCCCTTGCATCAGCTTTTCTCTTTGTTTAAGTTGCAACTCTTCTTTATGAGCAATACCATATGTTCTCTTTGGTTTTTTTTTGCGTTTAACATCAAATTTTAATTCTGTTGACTTTACAATACTTTGATGTTTCATTTTGATTATCAGTATATCTCAGGGACTTTGAAGTTATGCATTAGTTGTTCATGATGTTGTCAGCTACAAACAACACTCACTGGTCAAGAGAACCTCACTGGTCAAGTAAGCAGTCAGATTAAGTCCACTTCTTATACGGGCCAGAATATAGTTTCAGGGATGCATTTAAAGACACCATCATTCATGGTTGGCTCGGTGTCAGGATTATGTGACTGAGTGAAGTTTCATGTCAACATGTCTGCGGTGTGATATTTCAGCGAGACGACACTATAAAGTCGCCATAAGTGTACACTGTCACAAGTAGATACTGTCTCTATATGACCTAGACATGAGTTACAAAGGGACGTTAAACCCTAATGAAACAAACAAACAAACAAACAAACAAACCATGTTTATGATATAATAATTAAGTTCAAAGTGAGGTCATGCAGGTTTCACAATTCAAAGATGGATCAACCAGAATGAGGGGTACTTATAAACCCTCATCAAACAAGGAAATGAAGTGATGACTGAAGTTTTGGATAATGACTCTACATTCAGAGGAACATACTAGTATTCTAGGTATAAAAATTCATCCTATGTTCATCTTTCTGTATTTATAAATTATAGTTACCTTTGACAACAACAAGAGCATCTGTTGAGGCTTTGCCTGCTGTATTCTGTGCGACACATTCATATTTGCCACTGTCTGTCTGGGCACATTTTGTTATCCTCAAGCATGCAACCCTACCGTCATATGTTTCAGCAAGACCCGAGATGGGGCACAGTTTGTTCCCCTCTTTGAACCATGTGACAACAGGTTTTGGAGTACCGATGACATCACACTCCAGAGAGAGTATGTCACCAGCACTGAGGATCTTACTCTCTGGTTTGGATAGGAATATTGGAGAAACATCTGTGTCACTCTCACATTCTGTCAGGAGTACAAAATCATGCATAGGATTGGTGGTTTATCATGCAATATTAGTTTAAACATGGTTAACACACAAACTCAAATCAGTTATCAAAATATGCTCTAATTTGTTTTTAATTTGGTCTTCTTTCTTTACATTTAAATAATTTATTTCTCATGTCAAAATATACTGTTCATTGCATTTAACCTATTTCTATTCACTTCAAGTGAGCAATGATGACCTACTTCTAGTCACAGTGATATATCATCTTCATTCAAGGTTGAACTTAGTATTGGTTAGTGTTGTTATAAGTTATATTTTCAATGACAACTCATGCAGATTTATAATTCTATGTTTTCAAATCATATTTTCTTCATGCTTTAATTGTTCCTAAATATTTTGAAATTTTGTTCATGCACACAAATAAGGATAAAATAATTATCACTATAAGGAAATAAAGGAAAAATCTTTCAAAAGAATGCAAACAAAATGCATGAAAAAATAATATCTTGACACGTAATAAAGGTTCAATTTTATTTTTTTTTAAATAAAAACAGTCAAACATGATTTGTTTTAACAATTTCATCATGTATGACTCGAGTACTCATTCAAGTTCATTTGTGTAACATGAAATGATAAAACTATATTATATACAAATAAACTGAAGAAATAACAATATAGATATCATATTTACAACTTTTCAAACATTTTATATAACAGCATATTTTTTAAATAGAAATCATATATACAAATAATATAATTCTTTTAAATGATTGCCTTAGAACAAATAAAGACTTGAATTGCAAACGTTAGGGTTATGATGAAAAGAGTTGTCTCCCCTAAATTCAAAAAATGCACTAGCTTTGACAGTTTGAACTATTAGGTATGGCTTAAATGTTTTGTACATTTCTCATGTATCTGATCTTCAGTAGATTGTAGTACAAATTACACTGTTGCCTTTACCAGGTACTAAGTTCCTTATTTATTTCACTGATAAAGAGCTGTTCACACACCAGCTACAATTGTGCTTCTTTCTGAGTAATTGAGCAAGCTGTCTGCTATACAGATAAAACTTGTAAGTAAACACCAATAAATCACTTAAAACATCAGTTGTGTTTCCCATCAGATCTCTTGTTTTAGCTGCATCTATCAATTAATGAGCAGACTTCATCAAGACAATTACTGTTTACTATGCAAGATATTCTAACACAAGCTTTGTTTCTATCCATCATTTGTTATATTTAAGGCATGTGTCTTATCTGCTAAATCTTCCAGTTTGTAGTCTTCAAGAAAACTGCTTTAGTATCTTAAATTTTGTATAAAAATGCAGCCAAAATACTGCAGCTGCAAAGTGTAACAGTGCAGGAAACACATTACGTGTGCATAAATAACAACTTTTTGTAGAAATAAAGTGGTAATGAAATTGGTAAATATTTGAACATTTAGTAAGGAATTTCATTAGCAGGAAGTGATCTGTCTTAGAGTTTTAGAGTTGTAAGATTGCAGCACAAGACTCATGATTCACGAACATTAACCAACTTTTTTTTATATGATTTCCTCATGTGCAGCAGTGAAATGCTTATCATTTGCAACAGAACATGAAATATTTGACTGGACAGAAATCTGTTTCCAGAACACTGTATCATTTACAGTTCAGTTTTTAAAATTATAATTTTTTTTTTATTTTATATTTTAATCTTACTTTTCTTATCACTCCCATCTGCTGGAATTTCTTTTTAAACAATATTTGAATGGTTTCAGGAAGTTTTGTAAATATTTGTGGTTAATTTGAAAAGGGGAAACAACTCCATATATGATTGTGCTATCCATAAAAAAAAACCTGTGATGTGAATGATAAAATGATACATGGCTGCATGGAGTAGTGGCACGTAGGCCTATAGAGAAGTATAATTGAATTAGATGTATTTATCTCTTAGTTTATGTAATTTAAGAGATATACCAGCATTACATGCTGGCTTCAAATGGCATAATTTAAGCATTCACAGAAATGTAACAAATAATATTTGTTGTACAATATATGCATTAAGCCACAGTTGTGATACTTGTTCATGTATATATCAATTTGTACATATCCATAATTAAAGTAGTACAGATATCTTATTATCTGTTGTACAATTAGTGCATTTCAACAGGTACAATACTTAATTCAACCATTGCATGTTAATAACTATTCTTTTTAAATCTGAAATTTCATTAGTCATTATATCTGATGACCAGAGTCTCACCCTTTGCCTCTTATGAGGTCAGAAAACTGTTTTTTTTTGTTTTTGTTTTTTTTTTTTAAAAATAAATATGCTATTACATGTACACAACCTTAAGGTCGCTTATGGTCACAAAAAGAAATGGCTAGATTTATGAGCATCAGACAATTCATATTGAGAATTTGTGAGGATGGAGAATTTTTTGGGAAATTTGAAAAACCAGCAGTTTATATTCAGGAATAAACTTCGGCACTTAGGCAATTTTCCAGAACTGATACACAGTTGACAACTTATAAATCAAACTTTGTGTCTTATCAGGGCTACAGTGCTACCAGAGGGAGCAGCAACATAAGTAGCTAGAACTCCTTCATAGAAAACACACATGTCATCATGAAGAAAAATATCCAATGTAACAACTAAATTAACATTAAAGACTAGAATCTCGTACCTGTTTCTGTTCAAGTAAGAAGTATCTCAGACGAGGGATAGTATGTATGTTAAATAAATCAAGACCGAGGCGATAGCCGAGTCATGAGATAACATACATACCATCTCGATACTGAGATAATTCTATCTTGAACAAAAAAAGTTACGAGGTTCTTTTTCTCCGCCTCTTTTAAGGATTAAGCTATGAAAATAACCATAAAAATACTACTTTTTAATTGGAAATGTATTCTAAAACCATTTTTTGTTCACTTATTTTTGCCAAAACATTTGGTTGTGAATATCCTGAATTTTCAGTTAATGAAGGAATTAAAGATAAACCCTAGTCCTTCCATCCGTAATATCCCAGACAACATGTAACAAATATGACTTACTGGTTTTATAGCTTTTGTATTTAGAAATAGAGGGGTTGATCACATAGCAACTATAAAATTGAGCAAAATAGCAACACTTCGTCAAAGTCTGGTGAGGTTGAAATCATATCTTGAATGTACATCTGTATGCATTAGTATGCTAGAAACCCCTGGACATACTGAACTCATGACATATAACTCCATGTTGACATGACAACAATTAATGTGTTTAAACAGACTGCCGAATTAAATGAGAACTACATATTTTAAAATGCTGCGTTGTTTTCTGTATTTCTGTCCTACCCTAGTTATGGAAAAAGTGAAGACTTGGTAGAACATGATATACAAACAGGCACTTATTTAATTTCTTGATGAACATTACAAGGCTGCAGCAATAATTTAGGATCTTCTATATTAATAAAGTTATGGAAAGTGATGATATACATTCAAGATATGATACAGAACTCACAAGAATTGGCCAATATGTTGTGATTGTAGTTCATAAACTTAATTAAAATGTGAGCAACAACAAATATCAAAAGCAACAAAGTTCACTGAAATGTGTGCACTGTGATCAATTCAATCACTTGACGAATTGTTAAATGTAGTGTAGCAACCAATCATATTCAGTGTTTCACAGTGTTATAATGTTACACATATAATCTACACCAATCATATCCTTTGTTACATTTACAGGACACAGCCACACAGTGATTACAACACAGTCATTAGTGACCAATCATATCCCTTGTTACATAATATCACAGACGATCATGAGTACAGTGCAGATGAGAGATAAAGCACAGGTTATGTACAGAATCAGATATACAGGCTATTCTTGTTACCTTTCACAAATATTTTGCAAGACGTTTTAGATTCTCCCTGTTCGTTTTTGGCAACACATGTATATTCTCCCTTGTCATCTAAAAATATTTCGGTGATTTCAAGTTTAGCTGCCACGCCGTCAAATGTCTGTTTAAAATCGGACGAATTGCGTTGTATGATACCATCCTTGTACCAGGAGACATGTGTGGCGTCAGACACTACACATTCCAGTGTTACAGCATGCCCCTCTGTGACAGACTGCTCTTTTAGTTTCTTCTTAAATTCTGGTTTTCTGCATGATTTGGCTAAGTTTGGGGGAAAATGAAATACATCATATAATCAATTTCTATAAGTTTATGATAAAATGACATCTAAAGTAACTTAGGTTAAATGTTTAATGGCTATAAGAATATTTCATCTTTCATGTTTTCTGGTCATATATAACAAGTTAAATATTTAACTACACTTTCCAATATACTAAATAATCTAACCTGATGGAATTATTGATATCTTAAGACTTGATCAGGTTGTAATTGCATTTTGTACATGAACATTCCTCCTCTCAAACAATTTATCAATCAACACAAGAAAATTAAAGTTTTTTTATTTGATCAAAACTTGCCACATTTATATCCAATCAAAAATAATTTTACTTACATTTAATTGTTAGCTTTGCCTTGGTCTCGGCTTCTCCGAGTGGATTTTTAAACAAACATCTGTAGTCTCCTCGATCTTCAAGATTGGAATCTTTTACTGTCAAAGTGGCCTTTCCACTGGACCTGTCAAACTTTGGTTCAAACTTTGCTGACTTTTCCAGGATAGTGCTGCCTTTATACCAGGACATGGTGGGGGGAGGTGAAGACACAGCGGTACATTCAAGGACAGCAGTACTTCCCTCCAACACTACCACGTCTTTTAGAGTAGATCGGATTTCTGGACAGCCTGAAAGATGCACATAAAAAATCCATTAATAAGATAATTTTATTTTCATAGTCATGAAATGACAGAGTCAGGCCACCGAAGACAACATGCTGCCATTAATGTGGAATTCCTGATATTTAACCAAATTGTAGCCATATATTATCCCTGTAAAATGTTAAAATATTTTAAAAGTATTTTAATGCATGTTCATGAAATGAGTTAATGGTAAGATTACGATATGTAACTAAATTGATAAATAGCATGATACATTTAACAGTTGTATATGATAGTAAAGCTGTTAGACTTTGATGAGTACGGCAGATAAAGATATCATATATAGATAATATTTTCTTAAGAATGCAAGCAACTCTTGAGACAATAAATATTCAAAAGTTTAACATCACAGTTAAGCAACATGTGTTTAGAAAACTAGAATAAAAATCATAAAGCATTTCAAGACATGCAATAGCTGAATATTCATATAAATTAAATGCATGATGAATGTAACTTAAAGAGTTAAGATGATTTAATATGATGCAGTCATCAAGTATAAACTATCACAGTGTAAGTTGTATATGACCTCACTAACTATAACTAACTAAAGTATTAGTTACCATGATGGTTACGGTAAAATATTAAGCACACTATAAATGAAATGACAAAGCACACAATTAGACTTGTTAATATTGAACAGAAAATAAATTGATATTACATATAATTTCAAAAACTTAAGTAAATTCAACATGATTTAAAAAAAATAATCTTGATGAAGAAAATTCTTCTATGAAAAGAATATTTACATCTAAAAAAGAAAAGAAAAAGAGATGAAAACAAGTATTGTAATAAAAATTTCTGTAAAATATAAATGCAGAAAAAGTGAATAAGATTAATTGTGACCTGCCTGAAATTATTGCTAGCTGCCAATGACACAGGTAGAGTTATAAGATGTACTTATATATAAGAATAATGTCCCTCTCCTCCAACTAATAAGCTGGATAAACACAGACTGATAAGAAACAGATGATCACCAGACTCCTGTGGTGTAATAATAACTAATAACAATATGCAAGTCACTTCCTAGGAAAGGACCTGAACTCCCACTAACAACATGACAACCACGTCAACACTACTATGTAATATATGACTGCTGGTACTGCTGCTGCAAGGCCATATGATGAATGGCAAGAATGACAGAAAAAAGTGAGCTACATCCAAAAATAAATATCTCCTCTTGTCCAACAGCATTACCTTCACTGGTTTTACGAAACTTGCGAAAGAAGTTCCCCATCTCTCCTTGTATACGTTGTTTTGATCAACCCTCGGCCAAAAACTACAAAATGTCGACTTCAACTATTTTGGTGTGGTAATAAGGCTGTACCTATCAAAGAGGCTGTTGAGATAAGGTACAGAGAGAGATGTACTATAGGGTAGTACTAGTGTGTACTCATGCATGTGTGTGTACACAACTTATATGTAATAAATATCATACATTGGGCAGAAACAATGCCCCTCGCTGTGCATGACACAGACACATCTTAACTAATGTGTGTTTCTGCTGGCTATCTTAGACTTGTCTATATCTCCATGACAGATCTTTAGATTATCACTGACTGCTGTATCATCCCTGGACCTCTTCAGCATCAAGGTCAGGGTATTTATCAAAGTACATTACATGATGCAGATTCCATGACTTCATATTTCAAAGGAAACATTGTTTATATCAATGTTGAGAGATTGCCTGAAGTGGAGATGAAATATTCCTAATTTGTTTTAATTTCGTAAAATAACATGTGTCACCACCTGTTCGTAATGGCATTTATTTACTAATTTTATTTTACTATGATAATCCTTTACTGCTGAGATTGCATGTATCTCAAAGATTAAAATTTTATACTAAAGTAATTAAATTTTATTTTTCCTTTTCCTCTTTTTTGTGATTGGTCACATTCCATGCAGTCAATGCTTTGAAGTTGTAAACTCCTTGTTTTGCAAATGATTTTGAAATAGCATAGTTAACTGATGGATTCCGTGTCACAATAATAGGACTCGGTACTGAATAACGTAATAATATGTTTAAAGAGAGATATACTAGGAAGACAGAATTTTAACTGGACTACATCAAGATTATGCAACTGGTTAATTGGCAACTTTCTTAGTCAAATGGTATAGGTTTAGTGGTGACTTTCTAACATTGTAGCGGTCAGTATTTCAATGGTATAGGTTTAGTGGTGACTTTCTAACATTGTAGCGGTCAGTATTTCAATGGTATAGGTTTAGTGGTGACTTT
>JAUMGZ010061580.1:0-18649 GCA_032359645.1 Pododesmus macrochisma | reverse complement strand
TAATGAGTTTCCATTTCATATGAGATTTATAAATAGAGGATCTGTAATGAGTTTCCATTTCATATGAGATTTATAAAACTCATTATGAACTTTTCATTTTAGTTCGCAAGAGGCTCAATACAATGAAAAACTTCATGACTCTTTTAATAAATCTCATTTGAAATGTTAACTCATTACAGATCTTCAACGTCACACATTACCAACACAACATAAATAAAACAGAAGGACCATCAGGCCTGAACGTCCATCTGGTTGAAATAGGCCAACAACTAAATATTTGCATTTCATTACTTTTGACCACAGGGTCATACCTTAAACAAACTTGGTTCTCTGTGTCCTTAAGTTATTATTACATAAGCATTAAGCACTAGGCATTTAAGTTTACTAGAAGATTTTTGAAATTTTGTCAAATTTTCCTCATTTTGGCCCCAAAAAAGGCGCCCCCTTGGGGGCCTTAACCCTTCATTTGAACAAATCTGAAACCCCTTCCCCTAGGGATGCCTTCAACCAAGTAATCAAGAAAATGTGAAAAGTTAACATATTTGACATAGTGTTGAACTTTAACCCCAACAAACTTGGTTCTCCATGCCCTAAAATTACTACATACCAACACATTAGGCTCTGGATTATCGGGAGAAGATTTTGAAATTTTAACACATTTTCCCCCTTTTTGCCCCCTAGTGGAGCCCCATTGGGGCCAAGCCCCTTCATTGGAACAAATCTGAGTCCTCTTCCCCTAGGGATATTTCCTATCAAGTTTGGAAAAATAGGTCCAGTGGTTTAGGACAAGAAGTTAAAAATGTGAAAAGTTAACATATTTGCTATATATTATATATAATTATATAGTGTTGAACTTTGACCCAAAAAACGTGTAATCTATTTTTGACCCCAGGGTCACGCCTTGAACAAACTTGGTTCTCCATGCCTTAAAGTCACTACATACCAAAACATTAAGCTTTAGGCCTTCTAGTTTATTAGAAGAAGATTTTTGAAGTTTTGACAATTTCCCCCCTTTTTGGCCCCCTTGTGGTGCCCCCTGGGGGCCGAACCCCTTCATTTGAACAAATCTGAATCCCCTTCCCCTAGGAATACTTCCTACAAAGTTTGGATGAAATGGGTCCAGTGGTTTAGGAGAAGAAGTCGAAAATGTGGAAAGTTTACGACAGACGGACGGGATTAGTATAAGAAAAGTTTATTTGATGATCTAACTATTAAAGAGAAAACATGAACTCACTTTTTCTGAAACCCACTGCTTTAATTGTTGAATTGAAGGCTTTTTTGATAAATTTTCTCCTACAAAATTAAAGTTTAAAATATAGCAATTGTTATTGTACTTGAATAAATCAGTTTACAAAATAATTCACAACTTAAAGTTATAGATTGCATGTAGTATGCCTTACCAAGAAATGATTATACAGCGTAGAGACAATAGATAATATTACCTTTTATCCACATATTGTAATGAGTTAATTATAAACATGAAATTCAGAGGCAAGACAACTTTGAATTATATCTCCCCTTGCCGAAAACAAGAAGGTAACTGTGTAAAACATGTACTTACTTGCTAGAGCTATACATTCATTGGAAAGTTTTTCTCTGTCTTCAGCTAGTTTGACCACATCTGGCAAATTTTGTATCATTTCAAGAACTTTGTCTTCTTCATTTAATAATTCGTTAAGCTGTGATAAACTGAAAATATCAAAAAAGTATGGAAAAATGCATTTCTGTTTCACCTTTGTATCTTAAAATATCTCAGTTTTTATTTTAATTTAAAAGTTACACTGAAGGGCCCCTGAGCCTTAAGGCACCCTAAAAAGCAACGAAAACTCCATCTGACGACCATCTTTGGGTTTCAGCAAATTTGGATACAAATTTAAATGAGGACTTCCAGGAGCTTCAAGTTTCATAAAAACCTGAACGAGATTTTTTAACAAGAAGTCTAAAATCTAAAATCAGAAGCCATGTTGGCCACATTTAATGAAGTTGGACAATGTACAACAAAAATTTCACCTCAGGTTTTCAAAACATTTGAAGATAACTTTTGACAAGCCGAAAAAGGTTCAGTCAATCAGAAGCCCTGGCAGTCATATTGGAGAGAACTAAGTGACATCAGACACAAATCTGAAAGGGAACCACGCAAGGAACATTTACATCAAGTTTCATGTAAATCTGACCAAAGATCTTTCTCATGTCTCAGATTGCGGAGGCCCATAATTTGAACGTATCCGAATCCCCATACCCAAAGGATGCTTCTTTCCAAATTTGCCAGTTTTTGAGGAGAAATTGAAAACCTGAAAAGTTAATGCTGTATGGGAAAAGTCCACCTTAGTCCAGATGGACTAAAAAAGGACAACATTTTCTTTAAACTTCACTTCAGACTCAAAAATATATATGAATAATAATTGTCCTGTTTTCACATATCTAAACTTAAACAATTACCTTTTATTTCTTAATTCTGGGAATGCCGTGTTTACATCAGGAATGCCTCCACTTGATGAGGAAGATGCCGTGGACTCACTCAAACCATTCATCTGAAAACAACAAGAGGCCCCTTGGGCTTTAACTTCCATCTGGATTGAATAATGCTTTATTAAGTATCATTTGGTATTTTATTACAGGATTTCTTTTTGACCCTCTAGTAGTGTCCCCTATGGTTTGAGTCCAAAATCTGTATCTGAACAAATCTGTCAACCCTTTAACTAACTAACTTTTTTTTTTAAATCAGTCCTGTGGTTGTGTAAAACTTAAAAAGTTAACATATTTGTTGTAGTGTTAAACTTAATTGACCAAAACAGGAGTAACCTATTTACATCCCTTGAACAAACTTGGTTCTCTATGCATCAAGGTCACTACTACATGTACAGTACATACATATTCAAGCATTAATTTCTAGGACTTCTAGTTTATAAGAAAAAGTTTATCAAATTGTCCATATTTTGCCCCTCTGAAGGCCTAGTTTCATCTTAAACTGTTTAAAACAAATCCCCTTTCCCCAGGTTTGGTTGAACTTGGTTCAAAGGTTTGAGAAGGGAAGTCCAAAATGTGCGTATGTAGTTAACATATTTGTTCTAGTGAAAAAATGACTCAAAATATATAACCTATTTTCTGCCGCAAAGTTAACATATATTTGCCGATTTGCCGGGAATTTTGTCACAGAAAAAAGAAAAAATGCAAAATTATGGGGGCCCTGCAGGCTACAGACCTGAACACTGTAATTTCTTCAGATAAAAATTTCAATGAGCATAGCAATAACAATATGATTTCAATTGAACAGATGGCACACATAATATAAAAAAAAAACATTTCTTACTTACCTGTGCATTGTGAGCTCTGGAACTGTTCATGTGTACTGGCTGAGAACTGTTGCTTTGTTGGTGTGCTGGTGGAAGAGTTGGTGGTAATGTAGGTTGGGGAGGGGGTGGTAAGTTGGGTTGGGAGGGGTATGCTCCTGGAGGTCTGTATATTGCAGGAGGGGGAGGGCCAGCAGGATATGACATTGGAGCACCACTGTAGATAAAGAAGAAAAAATCTTAATAAACACTACTTATAACAGTGTGATGTGTAGTGGATTCCACTTAATGTAACATCAGTTAGTGTAAATCAAACTTAATGTAACATCAGTTAGTGTAAATCAAAATTCCACTTAATGTAACATCAGTTAGTGTAAATCAAACTTAATGTAACATCAGTTAGTGTAAATCAAACTTAATGTAACATCAGTTAGTGTAAATCAAAATTCCACTAAATGTAACATCAGTTAGTGTAAATCAAACTTAATGTAACATCAGTTAGTGTAAATAAAAATTCCACTAAATGTAACATCAGTTAGTGTAAATCAAAATTCCACTAAATGTAACATCAGTTAGTGTAAATCAAAATTCCACTAAATGTCACATCAGTTAGTGTAAATCAAAATTCCACTAAATGTCACATCAGTTAGTGTAAATCAAACTTAGTGTAACATCAGTTAGTGTAAATCAATATTCCAGTTAGTGTAATGATTTTAAATTGTTATGGTCAAAAACTAATTGCATTAAAATCTTTATTATGAATGAATTAAAATGAAACACAACTTTGGGTAAGTTTCTCTTATAATATAATATTATTATTCTAAAAATTCATATGTATAAATCACAAGATATTTCAATGAATTCTTTATGATGCTTCCTTGATAAAAAATAATATGTGAGTTTTTCAAATTTACTTTAACTTTTTTCTGCTCGTAGTTAACATTTAAAATAGTTTTGTTCTGTTTTACTGATAACTCTGATATTGGACAATTTAATTTCAAGTTATATTTCATAATCAAATTTAGAATGGGATACCCAAAATTGGTCTTAACACTCACTGAACTGTTTAACAAAGATTCTTTTTCATTTATTTTAAAACAAGCTAAAATCATAGGTACAATACATTATTTTAATTGGATAAACGGTGGCAATCTTGAGATTCATTGGTCATGGAATCTTGATGTTTATTTTTACTCTAAACACATTTTAACAGTTTACTTACTAGCCTAATTGTTGAAGTTGTGGTGGGTTTACTTACTAGCCTAACTGCTGAAGTTGTGGTGGGTTTACTTACTAGCCTAACTGCTGAAGTTGTGGTGGGCTTCTTTTGAATTCTTCTACCACTGCTTGTACAGCATTCCCCAAGCTGGTGTGCATGGAAAACTGATTAATATGAAAACATACATAAACATCTTATCAAATTGATTTTCTACACAAACCAATACAATTAGTAAAATTTTGAAAAAATTAACTTCCTGATATGATGAGATTCAATAACATATGATGTTTAAAGCAAGTATAATGAATTAATGAATTGTGTATGTACAATACATGCTTAAACATTTCTACAGAATACCTTTGCTTATCAAAATTCCTATGCAATATTTGAATGCCATGAAACTTAAATCTTTTATAAAAAGATTTTTCATTTATTTTCATATAATTCATTTTTAGTGAAATATTGCAGGGAAATAATACCTTGAAGTAGGGGAAGTTTGCAAAAATACGAAAAGGTTGTTCAATGTTTGCAAAATGACGAATGGATTTCTATATTCAAATTTATTTTAAAACAACCCATAATACACCAGTTCATGTCAACAAGAACATGTAACCCTCTTTAACTTTACATTTGCAACAAATGAACTCTCTATGACAGGTGAACTTACTAAAACTAAATCTTACAACACTAAGAAAATCAGCAATGAACAAAATATTTACAACATGTGTACCAAGAAAATATTAGAAAATAAACATATAGTTTAATACCATTGAATACCATTTATAAGAGGTCAATGAAATTAGAGAAAGAATGACTACACAAATGTACATATATACATGTATTTACTTGAATATCATTTATAAGAGGTCAATGAAATTAGAGAAAGAATAACTTTCAGTACATTGGTAAACATGTAACGGTTCATGTACATAAAATATATACGTACAGAATTAAGGTTGGAGCATCCAATGACTTTTTGTTGATGATCTACCCATGGATGATGAACTGGAGGTTGCACTGTTACTGAGGGGGGATCCTGGGGGAACTGAGGTGGCAAGGATCTACAATGTAATATATAACAACCACATTATTAGTCAATGTTACCATGGTGACAGAATATCATGATCTTATACAAACTTATACATTTCTAAAAATATAATACTGCTTAGACCATACAAGATTAACTACTTGTGTTCATGGCCACTTATTGTTAATTTGAATAAGGGAGATGGACATTTTATTTTCATTTGAAAGGCCAAAAAGTTATTAAAAAAAGAGAATAAACTTGTAGGTATGAAAATATTAAAATAAATCTATCTATTGTTCCAATGTACAACAAAACAAAAATGGGAGCAAAGTGTGGTCTGATAGATTGATCTTAATTAGATTAAAATGTGATCTGTTCAAAGCATGTAAGGAAATAATACCAAATTAAGATATTTAGCTGTATATGCATCCTTTATAATCATGTTAATAGGGTTAGGGTGAAGACAGTATTTCCCATTCAGATATATACACATACAAATGTATTGTGCATAATTTTTTACATGTATATGTACTTAAATACTGAGTCATCATCCACTACTACATTTTGCTTAATGTACATGTAATCGAGTAATATAATTTCATCAGTTTTCAACTAATTAGGTTCAATAATGTACAAAAGATAAGTGTTCAGAAGACAAGGAAAATGAAATTTTCCTACAACTGCTATAGTCTCTGTTGTCTGAATAAAGGGGAAACAAGGATAAATGAAATAAATTAATTAATTAAGATTAAACGTCAGATTGTATTTAAGTAATTTTGATATCTGATGTATTTATACAAGTAATGTAGTATATATCTTACACTATGAGAGTGATGTTGTTTCCACTGCACAGTACTGGCACTCTAAACTCCACATTTGTAATGGTCTCTATCACACTGAAAATAACAAGTTTATATTGCAGACTTTTCACACTATTTACTACAATGTATATGAAATAAGTTTACAAAACATAAATGCTGAGTATATGCAGTATAAGTAGTCGATGCAGCAAGCATGCAGTATCTTTCTTGTATTTAAATAAAAATCCCAGCACGTATGAATTGTATGAACATTTCACAGTTTTTAAAATAGAAGTGCCTCCTGTCTTTCTTCATTTCAATTCATATCAATATGTAAACAAAGTGAAACATGAAAAGGCACATAAGTACCTGGGCTTAAAAAGAGATAAATTTCTAATTAATTTGTCGTTTCACTGTAGTTTATAAATATATCTGTGTTTTATCAATTTTAGCGACTTTTGAAAATTCCAAAAGAATCTGCCCCTTTGACATTTAGTGGGAAGTGAAGCAGTTTGCATGTGCGACAACAGATTTTTCATTGAAAATGGCGGTAGTAAAAAAATCTGATTTGAAATAAAACACTGGAGAGCTTCCACAGAATCTAATAGAGTAGATACACATGTATTGCTGTCTATGGAGGACCTTTGTATATTTCTTTTTTCTTTGGACTTTTTCTATTTTATTTTTTATTTCTAATTTGGTTGGGCACTCAGTAACAGTCTATTGGAATACTTGCTCTATTAATGGCCAGTATTATGTTAAGGACTCATTCACCAGTATTCTTATTAGACTATTTCATCTAATTATATAAGACCTCCTTCCATTCTGGGATGCCTCATAGCCACCCATTTAAGCAGTGGAGTACAACTCACTTTATTACCCCAAACATTGAATCACCTCCATATGTATGCCATGTGTGTGTGTGTGTGTGTGTGTGTGTGTGTGTGTGTGTGTGTGTGTGTGTGTGTGTGTGTGTGCTGGAGGTTTTGTAAATGTTCTGCTTTGTTTTGAGATTGTTTTTCCAAGGGTTCATTTACAATGTATAGTGCCATCTCACTTGAATACTACAATATAGATACTATATGCAACCCAGACCATTTCAAACGCCACTCTAGACTTGGCAGAGTTAAGCAACAGAGATCAAATGTTTTTCAAAAGGACACAGCAGTAATGAAAAATAGTTGGTGCCATGATTCGAACACCTGACCTTTCAGTCAGGAAGCCGACACACTAACCACTTCGCCACACTGCCCTCTGTTTAAAGGCATAAAATTCTCAAATTTATTTTTCAAGTTTCTTCTAACGTGTTATTAATAGAAATGGTAATCAAGTCATAGTCACATACAGAATATGAGTCACTGCCAGTGTTAGCATAGGCTATGTCAACACAAGAAAAGCTGAAAGAGAATAATGTCATTGATATGGCTTAATTACTTACTTAGGATTTGCTTTCTTCAATGAGTCGATCTGTTTAGCTCTGTGTGCGTGTAGGTTTGTTTGAGAAGGTACATTTGTTTTAGCTTTACTGCCAAAAGGTAACCAGCTCATTTTTGCGATTCCGTGAAATGACAGCCGGAAAGTGTAAAACGTCACGAATTTTGCAATCTACAAATCAGATTTCCGGTGAAAATGCGCAGTCGCTGATCACCGCTTGAGATCCCTCACAAAGAAATGTAGCTCTACTGAACTGACTTTCCCCACATTTCTGTAAAACTGTTTTGTTGAAATTTTGTGTGGTAGGTATAAACTAATGAATGTTTTAAACAAGCAACTTCTTCATCAAATGCTAACAAGTTTACCAAGTGTGTAATTCAAAGCTTTTAATATTCAGAATCCAGGCATCATGTTTCCTGCATTGCTGCAACATGGAATATTGGAAAGCTTTTTACACAATTATGTCTGTATAATTCTTAAATATTGGTACTACGATTAATCTTTTCACCCTTTTAATTATTTCTTATTAAAATTTTGATGTCCTTAAGAATTTCCCTCTTGTTTTCTGCAGTATAAATTATTGGCAAATGGAACATTGACCCTGCATTTGGTTCTTTCAGTCAATCGTGATCAGTGTACATGTTTGATCAAGCATGTGAAAACCACAGTGTTAGATTTATGAACATTGATGTACTGCAACTTTACAACGTAATAAATAAAAACATTATCATTTCTTTACTGACAAAACAATAGTGCTTTGTTAAGATGCAAGCCAGTGTGGCACAGTGGTTAGTGCGTTGCCGATCCCGACTGAAAGGTCGTGAGTTTCAAATCGACAGTACTGGCACCTGCTACGTATATTTCAGACAAACAATCCATTGCTCGGACACCCAGCTGGATCTCTTATTAAGCAATGACATATGGGAGAACTTTCAGTGGTCACACATGTTACCTTTGGCCTAAAGTGCAAACAGACTCCTCCCATCACAATATTTGGAAAATATAGTAAAAGATTCTTGAAAACAATGTTTATATTTTTATGGAAATATATAAGATAATTCTACCTATATTTGTTTCGAAACTGATGTCCTAGAATTGGTAGTCACATGGTTAGAAATAAGTCAAATACATCACATGCAAAAAATAGTAAGCTGTGTCATATGATAAAAAAATGTCTTGGGTGTTGTCGCAAAGGCCCCTCTGGAATATATTATGATGAAATGTTCTATCCATTGTATCCTTGGACAAACACTTTATTTCTGTTGCTCGACTCCCTAGAGTGGAGTGTAAAATGATCTTGGTTGGATATTATGGTATCTGTGCTGTACAATGTAGTATTCAAGTGAGAAGGCACTATGAATGAACTGTAGGAAACACAGCCCCGTTACAAAGCAAGAACACTTGCACAACCTCCAGTACACACGCAAAAGTAAAAGTTTGTTAAAATTTGGTCCTCTTCTCGCTCCCGGTAAGCGCTCAGCATTTCTTGGTAGAAGAGGACTGCTTGGCTCGATGTAAAGATAATGTGAGAGAGTTAAGTATCATCAATGTGTCTGCAGCGTTATATTTGAATATTTCAGTGAGACAGCACTATAAAGTCACCATCAGTGTGCACTATCACAAGCAGACACTATCTACATATAACCTAGATGACATGAGTTGAAGGGACATTAAACCCAAATGTAATGATCATGAATAAAAGTATAAAAATTTAAAATTAAAATGTCCATCATAGTATAAACTCTTCTCATTTTTGACTTAGGCCTAAAGAAAATTTTTTTTGGCCTTATGTGAATACATTGAACCAAATTTCAACCAAACTTTGTAGAAAGCATATTTTATGTAAGGTGTCAGTCTCCAGGGCTCCAATAGGTGGCACAAATTGGGGAAATGTTACAAAATTGAAAAATCCTCTTGTAGTCAACAAGAAGAAGTAGAGCTTATAAGGTTTTGATATCTTGTAACCGTTTGGCATGGAGATCCTAGATTATTGAGGTGTCATTCTTGGATCAAAATCAGGTAACACATTTTTGGGTCAAAGGTCCATACAAAGGCATATATGTTTTCACTTTACATTTTCCACTTCTCAAAAATAGCTGAACTGATATCACCCGTCTTGGTAGGAAGCACTTCATGGAAAAGGGATTCAAATTTGTTTGAAGGACGTGGCTCAGCCTCCAGGGACTGACACAGTACATGTAGTTCAATGTCAGAGATCTGGCTTCCTGTTCCTGTAGGTGTGAGTTTCATCTCTGGTTGCATCAAACCTATCACGTCTCTCTCCCTACTAAGGGCTAAGTATTTCTGGGAAGGAGAAGGACTTGTTAGCTAATATATAATGGTATTTCCGTCTACCAAAGCACTGGAACACCTCTTCCAAAATACACTGTCAAGCACACAAGAGATGGGCTATTATAGAACTTATAAACATTGAAATCGGATCCTTCTATGCAATCAAACATTACACGAAAATGTCATTTGCTCTTTCATTACAATGAATTGATTAGAATATTGTTGAATAAAAACCCTGGCTTATCAGGACTTCTGAGTCCTTTGATTTGTTTGATTCACTTCAAATTTTGAAAACACATTCCATAAACAACATACTTTATCATATATATATATATATAGAACAGGTTTTTGACTTATTAAACCGTAAATTGATTTTTTTTTTTTAATTTTGGCGTTTTTGTACATGTACATTTTGATCAATGTTAAGAAGTTATGTTTAGCTCTGTGTTGTGTGCTGTATCTTGAAAAGTTTTAGTGCTAGATCTAGACCAATCAAATTTGCTACATGGTTAATTAGGTCATAGGGTGAATAACTAAATGAAGGACAGCAATGAAGATTTAGAATGCTTGGGTCCCTTTTTGGAGGGAAATTGTTGTTGTAATTTCATAACAATATTGATATTTACTGGGTTGTACTATCACCTGAAATGTAGCAGAGACATATAAAGTAACATATGGTTCCTCAGGATAAATTTAAATAAAAAAATCCAATGGAAATTAAAATTTCATTTTTATTGTGGGGGAAATGCATGCATTGACGGTCAAAGTGGGTACGACGAGACATTTCATTTCGTAAAGTTCTTGTTATAAATATCAAATTATTATTTGTCAAATGGGATGACATAAAATTCCATATATATATATATTAATTTGAGTACAGTAAAAAATAAGATTATTTGTTATTTCATGGCCTGATTCAAATTTCATTAAACGGTTTTCAGATTTGTGTGAATATTCACCGTCAAGCTGACGATAATAAACCAGGAAGGCTGTGTTACTGTGACTAGCTATGCAGGTAGCATGCCATCAATAGCACAGGCAGAGTTTGGAATCAAGGATGTATGGCACAACAATCTTGAGGAAGAGTTCAGAAAAATACGACACATCGTAACCAAATACAAATATGTTGCCATGGTAATATTTAGTGATGATCTCTTTAAACTTGTGAGCTATGTGTAGATTTGTATTCATTGTGTGAAAGCAATTGGAAACAATAACAAAATGATATCTGGATTCAGGGTGAAACATGATTTAATGATTCGTATTGTTTTGTCAAATGATATATAATTGATTTATACTTCTGCTTATTGTGCAATTGATAAAGAATTCTACTTGTTTGTTTGTGCATAGCCATTATATATCTTTACTGTGATACACGCCTTGGTCACTTTTTAGCCTTCATCCATAAGCAGTGTTAACAATGTGTGCATTGATCATGAGCTGTACTACATTGATTTATTCTTATCATCATCAGTTTGCCATTCATTAATAAGGCATAAACTTGCAAACGCTTTGTTATTCCCTACCTAACTCAGTTTTTGTGTTGTTTATTCAAATGTTTTAAAGAAACTAGGACCTCTATCTCAGTATGTCCTGTGAAAAACATTGTCCCCTTCATTGTATCTCTATTTGAGTCTTGCATTTAAAACAATTGTGTCAATCCTTGTAGGATACAGAGTTTCCTGGTGTTGTGGCACGCCCAATCGGAGAGTTTCGCAGCACAGCAGATTATCAGTACCAGTTACTGAGGTGTAATGTTGACCTATTGAAGATTATTCAGGTTGGCATCACATTCCAAGATGAGAATGGTGAGACTCCAGAACCAATATCAACATGGCAGTTTAATTTTAAATACAACCTTGGGTAAGCTTTTAAAATCACTTTGTCCTTGAATTTTCTGCAAATTTTCAGATTTTGGGAATAATCTGTTGTTATTGCATTGGGTCAACCCCCATTATGTACTTTAACCCTTATCCTGCTATGTTATATTTACCTCCCCTTACCATCATTGCTAAATAAATTTGAGAAAATAAATAAAATCTAACACACTGTTTTCAACAAGTCATAAATCTTTTATTTATTAACCAATATGAACTGTTTATGAAAATTGATCTGTAAATCCTGAGCTTCAATAATATGAACAGTCATTTTTTGTAATTACAAGTTGTCATAATCTGTGGAAAAGCATATATCCACTTTTCAAACTAACAAAACATCATCCAGGTTGAATTGTAAAAGTCAAAATTTTCCCCGTCAGAGTCGCCAAAATATTCTACTAAAAATGACTGTCTTTCGGCAGCATTTCTAAAAACATCCTCCCTATTGGGTTCTTCTTCTTCCCTTTAGATACCTTCAAAGTCACTTTTATCTGCCGAATCATCATCGGAATACTGATGGCAATAAACGCACGTCTTTCCTCGGCATTGGCGAAACGTCACAGTCCGCCATTTTGTAACTTCAAACTCTTTCAAAGTTCAATAATAACGTATATTTTTCTAACTGAGTAAAACATACAGCTGCCCCCGATTTAAATTCCAGTTGCTTTGTGTCTTGGGATAGTAAAGTACTTAAAAATACAAATAGACTTTAACCACAGATACCGCAAACAACAAATGCTGCGATTAGCCTGGGATAAAGACGGAAAGTCGCGGCAAATGCTGCGATTTATTTGCTGCGATTAGCAGTATAAGGGTTAACACATTGCGGAGTGTTAAAAATTCTTTGTCCATGGCAAATTTTATATACATATGCAGAGTGTCATGTGTATGAATACAAGACTGTGATTTTTTGTCAGAGTTATTGCCCCTTGTAAAATTTCTTTTGTGGCAAAACTCTAACAATATTTGACAAAGGTTCAGCAACATGACCAAGTTTGATATTCAATACTTCTGCTCTGATTGTCAAGTGATCACTGTCACAGCAAGAAAACAAGAAAATATCACTCACAGGTTTAGACAAAACACTGGCATTTGTTGCAATGGAAGCATCACACTGGCCGGATCTGTCATCTGCAGATCAACAGTTACTGTACATTATTTTGGCTGCATGATATCAATAGATAAAAATAATGCAGAATAAGACTGTTTTGATCCAAGATATGTGTTAAATGGGATTCCAACTTTAACAAAACAAATTACTTTAAAACTTGATCATGACAATTTATTAGTATTCACTCTATCAATTCTTATCATGTAATTTAACTTTTGATGTGTATTTTGAAGGAAATAAAATTAGAGTGTGTTTGTTTTTCTATAGAGAAGACATGTTCGCACAGGAATCTATAGACCTTTTACAAAACTCTGGAATACAGTTTGACAAACATGTTACAGATGGCATTGATGTTAATGACTTTGCTGAGCTGATGATGACATCAGGCATTATATTGAACGAGAACTCCAAATGGTTGTCATTTCACAGGTAATAAATCGGGCATTATGCTGAACGAGAACTCCAACTGGTTATCATGTCACAGGTAATCAGTCATTATACTGAACGAGAACTCTAAATGGTTGTCATTTCACAGGTAATCAATCGGGCATTATGCTGAACGGGAACTCTAAATGGTTATCATTTCACAGGTAATCAGTCATTATACTGAACGTGAACTTTAAATGGTTATTTTTTCACAGGTAATCTTTATGGATTTGACTTTGTTTTGTTGAATTTTCTCAAACTATACAGTCGTGTTTTATGAATGCAAGTTTTGGATCATCAGTGCAGAAGATATTTCAAAGACCAAAAAAACCTGTCAGAGTAATACTTTCATTTGTGTAGTATTTGCAGGGGAAATTTGGCACTAAAAAGGGCAAAAAAAACCCTCTTCCCGTCTATTTTACAGAGGCAAAAAATCCTAGGTTGGCGTCTTCTTAGAGCATGAAAGTTGAAGATCTTTTGTTAATCCAAATTTATTGTTATTGACTAGAAAATATTTACTGATTTCTATAACATATTTCTTTTATTAAGTTTTCTTGAAACAACATTTGACCAAACATCTTTTGTTTCTACAGGAGTTGGTAAAGCACAGCGCCATTTTGAAACAATTAGGAACAGGTTATTTTTAGCTTTGAACCAGGCCCCTTTTAACTGACCAATGAGATCAGCATGTCTTAATGGCGCGTGAATATAAATAAAATAACTTGTGAACAGGGAATTCCCAGTTTGAGTTGTCCATATTATTTATAGAAGAAGGGAGATAACTCTAATTAGTTAACATGAAAATCCTGCAAATGGCGTCCTCAATACAGCACTTTCTGTCTTCATAACAACTTTTTATCTTGAAAATACTGGGAAACATAGACACTAGAAACAAATAGCAGTACTATCAAGGTACTTTGTTATATTTGCTTATTAAAATGATAAAAACACGTGAGATTTTTGCTCTGAATGAATAATAGTTATTTCTTGTTTACTTGTTTAATTTATGCATTAAGATTTTGGAGCATAAACGAGCATAAATATGCATAAATTTCCCCAAAATGTGCAAAAATTACATAGGTTTTTACAGTAATCTGCCTGAAAACAAAATTTAAAAACCAGCTCAATAATCTAACTTCAAATGGTTGACTTTTAATCAAAGTTACATTCTCCAATATATGATTACCATACCTGGCTTAAACTATTTTATAAAAATATTTTTCTTTTGGAGTAGAAATGATAACAATAAGTTATCGTGTGACAGTTGGTTGGACGTACAGACTCTAAATTTCTTCACAAAAAAAATTACAGCTTTTAACTTACGATATTCTGTTGAACATAAGTTAAACTGGCTTGTAATATTGATGCTAAATGAGAATATATATGTAATTGATATTTATTTTTATACTTTTTTTTTTATATTTACAGTGGGTATGACTTTGGTTATTTATTAAAACTCCTTACGGACTCAAAATTACCAACTGAAGAGTCAGATTTCTTTGAATTGCTCAGAATTTACTTCCCAAATATCTATGATGTGAAATATTTAATGAAAAGCTGTAAAAATTTAAAAGGAGGGCTACAGGAAGTGGCTGAGCAATTAGAGGTAAGGTGCTTTACAATTCACTTACACCTTAAAAGGGATCAAATATTTAAATAGATGTAATTTTTTCGACTGTTAGATGGCAAAAGCAATAAATAATAGTCCTTGATTCCTGTTTGAGCAGTACCAGAGTAAAATTCTGTCTTCTTTTAAACTTTATATTGGGTAGATCTTTTGGATTGTCTGTTTGAACATGATGCTTTCATTGTGTACATTTAAAAACATGCAAAGGTTGACAGCCATTATTAAAAACTAACAGGTCTGAATCAGAGTTCATCATGAACAAAGTGAGGAAAAACAAACTGAATTGGAGTGACAGAGGATTAAGGAAAATGCTATCCTATAACAATAACTTAGTTATACGAATATTTAGAGAACATCTTAAAAAAGGCAAATGTTGACTTCTACTTTTAAATGCTGCTATTATAAAAACTAAAAGTTCATCTTGAATAAGTGAGGAAAAATGACATCTGAATTTGACTGACTGATGACAAAGGAAAATGCCATCACACAGTAACAATTCAGAATAAAATATTAAGAGAACATCTACCACTGTGACTGTTTCTGGCATAAATGAGATGCCATTTTGAGGTTTCCACTGTCAAAACAAATCCAGATATCAAGCAAAGAAGATAAAGACTTTAGTATATATAGGTTTAACGAAATTTTTGTTTACTATTATGCAGGAGAAAGTTTGGCTACTCTTTTTTTTTTTTTTTAAATATAAGATTTAAACAATTATTTGTAATTTGTTACATTGATATTTTATATTAAATTGCAATTATTGTTGTAGATTGAAAGAATAGGACCACAGCATCAAGCGGGCAGTGATAGTTTACTAACAGGGGCAGCTTTCTTCAGAATGAGAGAGGTAAATCCATTTTTTTTTTAAAACAATTTTAGAAAAAAGTATTTAAATTTCAGTTGTAATTTTTCTGAATTCATTATTCTAATTTCAATAAACAGAATAACCAGAAATTCATGTTTTTTGTACATGTACATTAAAGGTTCAAATGAAATTTCATTCTAGTAAATGTCCTATTTATTGTTTCAGTGATAAAAGCTGCTAGAACAGTTTAAATGTTTTAATGGTTTGTTATGTGTTTCAGATGTTTTTTGAGGACAATATAGATGATGCCAAGTATTGTGGTCATCTGTATGGACTTGGAACATCGTATGTTCAAAATGGTACTGGCTACGAAAGCCAAAGTTTGATGCACATGAATCACAATGCTGCCGGTTCAACAGGATCCGAGGACACAAACTCAACGACGATTACGACAACAAATTCATAGAACTTACTTCATTTTTGTAAATCTTGATGTATCGGCAGCATTTTGGAATATCTGCAATGATGGAAGAGGAAATAGAATTTCATTATGAAACGGGTCTAAAGAGCTGTGCAACAAGCAACGCTTAAGACTGTTTCAGTGAAAGGATGATGTACATGGTGAATTGTCAAGGCAGCTAAACAACCAAAAGACTAGGCTTGTGTTAAATATGTAGAGGGGTATCATATCCATGAGACTCTTTTAATGTGAAATGACCAGAGGGGTGTGCGGTCAGCGACTTTCTAACTGTGATATTATTTTGAAGCAGGGACTTACATTAACTCGATAATTCATTGCGAACATTTCAGTGCTTGATTGATTTTTGTCAGTGATTAAGCATTTCTCAATTTTTATCATGATCGTGTTATGTTGTCATCAGTTGCTTGCTAAGTAAAGGAGCAAAGATGTCATCATGTTTCCATGCTTTCAACATTATTGATGGATCTTTGATGTTTGTCAAAATTACATTCTTTAGGTTTTATTTGCCAACCCATTTACTCTAAAATCAATATCTTTCTGAAATAAATTTTAAGCCCAGTTCGGGAGGGATAATGTGAAAAAACATCCTTAATTTACCCCGTCTTGAAGCAGTTTGCAATTTGAATTTTTCAGTAAACTTTAAAGAAGATTTCTTGTGTGTTATATCATCCGAGGTTGAAATATGATAAAACTTGAAAGTTGATGTTTATTTGACTGACATGTTAAGATGTTTAACAATGTTGTTAGGTGCATGAGTTTAGTATATTGAGTGCTTTTATCATATCACTGTAAGATATATCGATCATCCCTACTTGATAATCATGGAACAAAGTAGGAACTTTTAACCAAGGGAGATAAATCTATTTTTTAATCATTCCGATATTCCAAAATGTTGTTGGTGTTTGGCAGCACTATGCATTCAGACACATAAGATTTTCTTGGAATTTTGTTTTTTTTTGTTATTAGTTTAGAAATTCTATTTATTTCAATTATTAATTAATGTATAGTGATTTCTTTTTTCATTTCTGCAGAAAATTTCATTACTCCCTCATTGAAGAGACAATTCATCATAAATTTCATCAATCTATTTTATACCACATAGAAAGATTTGGACTGGTGCCAAATAGATCTTGGTCAGAATTTTGTTTATCATTCATTTTGTGGTTTTTTTGAGTGTATATTGCTGCCAAACTGCTTTATATCATAATGTCATTTTAATTTGATTTGGCGACAAATCGCTGTAAATGTCTTGTAAATGTGTGAAATTAGGCATGGACACTAACATAGTAGTGCACATAGCTAAGGGTCATTCATTGTATCACTTTTAACTGATGTTTCTCATTCCTCTCCATCTTTTATTTATGCATTAAATGTTATTGACAAAAGAATATATTTTGTGAAATGAATTCAATTGTTGGATAAAGTACAAATCTATGATTTGAAAATAGAAGTAAATCTTTCTGCCACTTTTATATTGTTGTATGACATTGCCCTGCTGAGCATTATACTCCATTATAGCTTAACTACATGTATTTGTATTTAAAAACTTATTAATATGTTTGAGAAAAACAAACTTTTTAAAATATATTTTATAGTTTTCTCAATTTTATGATTATTCTAAAATTCCAATGAAGATATATAAACAATATGAAACAAGAAATCCTTCCAAAGATATTTAGTGAAAATTCATAATTGACATTCCAGAGGGAGAGAGAGAAAGACAAGTTGGAGTAATATAATCACATCAAAGCTCAACTTTTGTTTGTAGTTTACTCAAAATGTAATTAAAAAAAAAAATATTTCATTTCATTTCAACTTTGTTTTTTAAGACGATGAATTTCAGGGCAGCAGTGTTCAATACTTTTTCTTGACAGTAGTGCTCTGCCTATTTCAGCTAGAAAAAGTGTCATGTCAGCAGTTGTTGAATCCATTTAATTGTAGAAATTTGACTGAATTTGGGAAATTTAAAAACAATTTGATAAAGAAGTATTGGTATTGATTAGGAAGTATTGATATTTAAGTAGATTAAACATTTTAGTAAACTGTAAAAGAAGGCATTCAGAGATTGATTCAATGATAAAACATTTTAGTAAACTGTAAAAGAAGGCATTCAGAGATTGATTCAATGATAAAACATTTTAGTAAACTGTAAAAGAAGGCATTCAGAGATTGATTCAATGATAAAACATTTTAGTAAACTGTAAAAGAAGGCATTCAGAGATTGATTCAATGATAAAACATTTTAGTAAACTGTAAAAGA
>JAUMGZ010061470.1:0-17713 GCA_032359645.1 Pododesmus macrochisma | reverse complement strand
TTCGTTAATGTGTATGTAACTTTAAGGAGAAACTTAGCTCATGGCGAAAACAGGAACAAAATCATAACAATCGGAAAACACTAAAAAAAGAAATATAAAAATGAAAAATATATATACAATATATAAAAAAACAAATTTACTTAATAAACAATTTTTGAATTTTATTTATAACTCGTCTATTAATGACGGCTGCTTTGAAGAACAGGGTATTTTCACTTTCCTTTTATAAATATTAAATTTATTGGAGGCATGTTTCAAATTGCATTTTTGTATTTGAACAACTCTTACTCACACACGTATCATAATTTATCTCTAAATGTATTTAAAAATTTTCATTCTCAAAAAATGATCGTTACATTGTAAATTCCCCTCTGTAACATATTATAACTAGTTTATGTGACGGAAGTGAAATCATGAATCGATTAGGTATGAATCAATGTAGGTTGAAGATGAAAAACAGAATATTTGATTATAAGTTTGTATTTAAAGGTTTAAACGTCCTTTTCAACTCATGTTTGTTCATACCGAGACAATGTCGGCTTGTAAAAGTGGGCACTTATGGCGACTTTATAGTGCTGTCATTGACTATTTTACGCATACAAGGTATTGGAAGCGTCCCACAGGTTTCCACTAAGATTTTACACAAGCGTATTGTTTTATATAGGTACAGAAGTTCTTCCGTCAAGTCTATTCTTTATAAATATTTTCTCTATATAGTTTCTATTTTTCCAATGTAACTCATACAGTCATTTTCTTAGCTCCGAATAATCATTTTCCTTGAATTAAGACTTAGCACATACATATTCTTAAAACTACCATTGTAAATCTGTTACATTTAAACCTTGAAATAATTGAATGCCAGCAACTGGTGTTTATGTCAAATTTCAACCTAGTAATAAAGTAGTAAATCGAAAAAAAGACGATATTCTAAAGCCGTAGATCAATGGACATTGGCAAACAATAAGTAAACGTTGGACGCACACAGACAAATTAACCAAATATACATTTATTACCTAAAAATGGAAACATCACGAACTTCTATCTCAAAAATACTAGAAGCGAAACCAGGTGCTCGTGATTTGGTAAGCGTTTCCTGCTACACATTTGTCATTCACCGCGATGCCTCCGTGTCATTTCGGTGTATGGTAACCATTTCCCCTGATTAAAAAGGAGCATGTGTCACCATAAGAAAAAGTCACAGTTATGGTGACGAAAGAGCAAAGGAGCAAAACCACTAACTGGAGAGAAATAGAAGTAGCAATCTTATCATTAAAGCAGAGCGGTAACGATAGGGCGACGAGGAGTAAACTCCACACCCCCTTTTTTAAGGAATATTCCAAACTTGAAAATGGTGATTCTAAACTAGGCAAATGATTGTACAGGGGAAAAGGAATCTTCCCACTATTCCGATATTAGATGAAAAGCCTGGATTTCCTGTTAAGGTTAGCAAAGTAGTTTACACTTTTTCCGTTAAGTATTGTAAAGGGTTTATTAGTCGCTTTAGTTTCTATTTTCTTCACTAAATAACGCTTAAAGCGCCATCGCGGAATTACCCAAATCTCTCCTACTGATGAAAAGTATAGATTTTGCATTGACACCATCAAATGTTTCGCAGAGTGTTGTTACACCATCAATATGTTGTACAATCATAAATGTGTTTTCAATATACATGTTATTGCATGCGTGTATTTAAGAAAATAGTATGGCCTGAACTGTACTTCAACACATGACAAAGTATTGATTTGACGTTTCTCGAATTTTGTTTTATGACTGTGTGTATGTGCTTACACAAACTGTTTTAATGTCACGATTTTTAAAATATAATTTGATTGGCGTAATAATTACATATGTACTTATCTTTTTGTGATGTCTGTTTAAAATACATTTTTGAAATAAGTTTAGTGTTCACAAACAGTAACTGATTTGTAAAATTGGCATTGATTAACAAGCCTAAATTGTTCAATAAAAACATGCATACGCACACCACACAATTCGCAGAATTTAAATCATACTATACATGCATTCTTTGTGTAGTAGTGCCATAACAAACTGTAAAATTAGTTTGTCCTTCCTCTTGCTGATTTGATATTCAATGAACAATTATGCAATGTAGGCATATTTTAAAGATCGTTGTGTTGATAGCCGTTGCATGACAATTTACTAGGAGATATTTCGCGGGATAAAGAAGCAAAAAATCTGAGAATGCGTTGGCATTATGAAATACATGTTTTTGTACACAATCATTTTATATTGATTGACATTCCTGTTTCGAGTAATTATGGAATATATTTTTGACTGAACAAATTAAAAGCAGTAAGCATTCTTGCTAATGGCTTTATAAAAAAGTTGAAGGGATGAAATCGTTGGCTTATCAAGATAATGCTACACTGTAATGATGTTTAAAAATAGAGGCATTGGAATTCCATGAATTTACAATCCCAACAGATCCGACCTGAACTTTGTGATTTGAACGGTTCTTATTATTTGAAACGTTATGAAATTTTGACAGCATTTCAAAAATCTCATACATTAGAAGGCCTAGTGCTTTAGTAAATAATACTTTTATGGCATGGAGAACCAACATTGTGCAATGCATGAACCTTTAGTCAAAAGTATTCAAATGCAAAAAAAAAATAACCATGATTGGCTGGTTAAAACAGATGGACTATAAAATATGTTGCTGTCTATTGGAGGTGTGCCAGTTTTACCCGTAATACGAAAGCCTATTGAGCTCATTTTTGTAGGAGAAACACAATTGATTATAACGCGAAACAAACGCGTATATACGCGAAACTAACGCGTTAAAACGCGAAATTACGCGAAACTAACGCGTTATTACGCAAAATTAGCCCGTTATAACGCAAAGCGTACAATATGAAAAAATTAGAATGCTACTTTTTGAAGAGAATAGAAATGAAGTACGACAGTTTATTTAAACTTTTTGTGAACTTGGGCTATCCAAAGCTGAAATTTATAAGTTTCTTATCAATGCTAAAAGAACTAGTTTCTGTGCAGACATATTGTCGCAGGAGGTTAAATGGATGTCAACCCAACAGCTGATTCATCATGCAGTTAATTTGAAATGGTAAAAATAGCAAGTAAAATGTAATAAATTTGAAAATTCAATATTGTTTTATTGAATATCGACTTAATTTGACTCGTGAGGCAGAATTACTTGATAAGTTCACGAGAACGTATTAGAATTCTGCATCAATCGTGAAATGTTAATATCATGTGAATTTTTCTTATGGTGACTCCTGACTCTTGCTCCTTTTTAAATAGTGGATAAGGTTACTATACATCGAAATGACACAGAGGCATCGCGGCGGGTGACACATGTATAGCAGGAAACGCTTACCATATCGCGAGCACCTGGTTTCGCTTTAAGTTTTTTAATAGAAGTTCGTCATGTTTCCATTTTTAGTTAATAAATGTATATTTGATTAATTTTTTTGTTTGCGTCCAACGTTTTCTTTTTGTTTGCCAATGTAAAATGCAAATGCTTCTGGTATTCTTAATACTATAGAAGCACCTTTTGAGCGTGAAAACATAAATGAAAATTTGGTAGGAATTGGATCTAATGTTTCAAAAGGTGGTGTTGCGGCTCTGTTGAAAATTTATGTCAATCACTTCATAAGTATATACTGTATTAGATAGAGTATCATCATTCTCCGAAGGCTTTTAGATAACTTAGAAAATATAGCAGAGACTTTGGAGGAATTTTGTTTTTAAACCAACCAATTTGCATAGAGCAAGGAAAGGCAGGGGTATAAGGTAGGGCAACAAATGTGAGTAGAAAAAAAGAAACATACATGTTTATATGATCTTTTGTTGAATGTTCTTAGTCAGTTAAGTCTCATTTTTCAGGCAGATGAAATTATATTACTACATGTAATTGATGCTATCACAGAAGCACATCACAGTCACTTGTAGAGTTGAAAGCCACAAACTGAGGAAACCTTGACAAATATATTTCTGATGTAAATGTAGGTGTGCAAAATGGCATTTGTACTTACCGTACAATACAGTTGAATAAAGTTCAAGTTGATTAGAAGTATTTTTTAGTAATAATAAACCATTATTGCCCTCTCAGAATGTGAGCCCCCAGAGTTGTGACAATTCTGTATGTTTACATACTGAGAGGGCAATAACTGTTTAATAATACCGCAACAAAACAATGCTTTTGTGTAAATTTCATAATTTTATCTGCAAAGATTTATTGTTGTGCGACTCAATCTTTAGAAGGAGTAGTGTTCACAAGTTTTGATTACGTTCTCAACCATATTTTCGAAGTTAAAAAGGGCCATCACTCTAAGAAAAATACAACAACCGACACTGCAAAACGATATGCGCATTCTTGTATAGTATCAAGCATGTCTTCAAAGTTTCGTCATTATGCGACGTAGACTTTAGAAGGAGTTGCGTTCACAAGAAGGTGGGACAGACAGACTGCCTGATTGACTGACTTAAGTCCACTACGGTTGGACCGGAAGGGACAAATAAGACATTCGTCTATGGTTGATACTGCATTTTTGACCCTTAACTTTTCCTTGTCTTGGTTGACAATTATTCCTCTGGTTTACATTACGAGATTTCACTCTATTAGGAATGACATACTGAGATAACAAATCATTGAATGTTCTACAAATTATGTAATAAATTTGAGGATGTTTCGTTCTTACCATTTTGTATGCAGGTTACCCTGAAGGATAGTACTCTAAGCATGATGCAGTTTTTTTTATGTATTTGATTACACTCTGGGAAACAGTCCACAATATGGTACATGTCATTATAGGTCAATTATGTTAATTCTTTTTAAAAATCATTTTGTGGTTAACATCAATTTCACGAATGCATAAATGACAGGAAACCAGAAACACGTGTGCAAGTTAGTATAAATATAATACACAATAAGGAAATTCATTTAAAAATGGACAAACAAGGACGTTTAACAAACTACTTTTCGGTAAGAAACAAAATCTATCTTTTTGAGCACGTTTTATTATGATAGTTTTAACAAATCAATTCCATATACAAATGTAAAAGTTAACATTCATGTGTCCAGATGATCAGTGACTTTTAACAAAATCATGTAATATAAAAACGATGCTTATGAAATGCAAATATATTACTCATGGATTCATCTGGCGTTTTATTCAGAAAAAAAATAATGATTTGGTGATAACGTGAACAAAATTTATCCTCCGGAACTCGAAATAAAAGACTCATAATTAGACCTACTACTAAAATTCGACACGAATGGTACCTTTTCCACTAACTTTTATGACAAACGTGACGTCACGACTTCAGTTTTCCCATAGTCAACTTCCCTTTTATTGACAGCAACATACCCACCTCACCTGTTTATTGAGTCTACATGTCACAGCTAATTCGATATTCAACAGCTTGTTCTTACTATCAAGACTTTGTCACTATAGGATTGTTGTTGACATCCAAGCTTTTGAGGTAGAGTTATATTATTATACACTTCCCGGAATTAGGTCTGCATTCAGAAAGTTTTTTGGCCGCCATCAAGATACAGTAGAGAGATATACAAATATGTTTATGTTATCAAATTATTACAGACATACTCCCCACGTCATAGTTTAAGTTTAATAACTCCCTGTTATTCATTTGGCTTCATAGTTACCTGAATTCTAAATGTGTGTGTTTGACTGATAGACATTCCGGCTATCATACTTCTGCAACCCTCTTTCTTAATTTACACCAAGTCAGTTGGTCAGTCAGTCCATCCAAAGTAAGTCAGTTAGTCAGTCCATCCGGTTGTTAATATAGTATAATTTAATATAACATGTAGAATGCGGTCATAAGGAGGTGGGTTACTCCTCGTCGCACTATATTTATCGCTTTGCGTTCTTGATAATGTTGCTGCTTCTATTCCTATCCTGTTAACGGTTGTTCTCCTTTGTTCTTTTGTCATTATAGAGCTCACATATTCTTATGGTGACATACGCTCTTTTTGTAACAGTGGAAAGGGTTGCCATGAACCTGAAAGACATGGAAGCATTGCTTACCATATCGCGAGCACCTGGTTAAATAGAAGTTCGTGATGTTTCCCTTTTTTGTTAATACATGTATATTTGAAGGGTTTTTTTCTGTGTGCTTCCCACGCTTTCCTTTTGTTTGCCAATGTTAATGGACGTATGTCTTTACGTCTTTGTTTTTTGTATTTACTACTTTATATATGCAAATGTTGGTTAAAGATCCCACGTGAAGAACAGATATATAAAAATTATATATATAAAAAACTTTCACATGGAATATGCTGTTTATTACGTGTTTAAAAAACCTTAGTGCTTTTCGACAACTATAACATACATTGGCTCTTTAGAGGTTCCATGCTAAATGATTTTATTACATACTGTATACATATAGACCTGTGTGTATTTCACTTTGTGTTTACATCATCAGTTAACGTTTATCTGATTAAAAGATATTCTAACACGCCAGTACATAAGCTTAGGAAATAAGCACTTCCTGTGTTTCACTATACACTAATGTTATATTTACTGCACGTTTCTATAAAATATCAATATCAATTATTAACAACTTATGAAACTAGAAAAATCGAACGATAGTATAAACAAACGAATTATATATGTTAACGTTAAAATGTACTCAGAATTTTTAGGTTTTTTAATTTAACAGTTAAGGTAAGTTTTGTATTTTAAAATTGAACACTTGTTTTTTTTATAGTGAGCAGCGATTTGTCATCACATTGATAAAATGGTACAATTGTAAATTCTTGCCTACCACAATCAAATATACTTAACTTTACTTTAAGAAATCCACCTTGTTCGTTTTTAATCTGGTTACGGTGTAGATGTATCCCTAAAGAAAAATAAGAAGTGCTACCGGCACAATTTCTACAATAATTATTCCTAACATAATTGTCATTTTTAGAATCACAAGATAAATATCTTTTAATTGTAAAAAAAAGAATATATGTAATATATATATCTGGCAGTTTAAGTTGGATCGGTTGCGACTGTTGTACCTTTGCGAGCACACTGATTGTTCAACCATGTCACTATCCATATACCTAACTATAATTGGAATTCATGAATCTACCATGTATTAGCCACGGTTTGCGGCATTATACTGCTTGGCTACGTCCAATTTTTGTGTTTCCAATTGCCTTTTGTAGTTTTTTTATGTATAATTGATGTTGGCAGTTGGTTGACAGCGCTATGAAGTGTATTTATCAAATGTTTAAATATTTGTCCATACTTAAGATTTCTTGTCTCATGTTGGAAGTGGGAAGGTTGAGGTCTCATTAACTAATTTAACCAGACCGTCTAGGTTTCGTGCTGGGTAACCGTCCTCCTTAATTACTAGTTTTAGGGATTGTTGTAATGTCAATTTATTCTGGTGCTGAATTGCTTGATGCGGCTATTGTTGGTTTGTCAATGTCTCGCGTTCGGTTGATTCCTCTCATCCTGTTTTTTCAAAAATATCTTAACATTAAAAGTTAAAATTGAACTCTATTGATACTTTCCATTTTTTTAATGAATTTATACTGTATAACATCCCTTTCACTTGTCATGGTGTACCACGTTAATTAATGTTGGTGTAACAATTGAATACTGATTAACAGGAAGCATTAAAAAGCAAATGTCAAGATAAAAATATTTATCATTGCAATAGTTGAATTCAAGAATACATCAGGCCAAGATTAATTATGAAAGTGTTCCTGTTTCTGCTCCAAAAAAGGGTAGATAGGTAGGTAGGTAGGTACAATGTAGGTAGGTAGGTAGGTAGGTAGGAAGGAAGAATATTTTATTTTATTTTTCATTTTATATTTTATGCAATGGTTAAAATTCCTTTTTTTCAAACATAATTATATTATATATTTACGTATAAAATGTAGAGAAAGATGAATTATATGTGTTAATATGGTTTATATGTTACTGTTAAATTTCAATATGATTAAGAAATATATGGCCGTAAATTATGACAAAAAGAAACTAAATGCATATCAAGTTTGTGTTTACAGTTTTTATTCTCCAGTCAAGGACCTACATACAATCGTTGTAGGGGCATGCGTATGTAAACAAATAACATTTATGATTCAATGAATATTACAGAGAACAATAGTACATGTACGAACAAATGACAAAATGTTAAATTGTGATTAGTTTTCACACAACTGTGAAGTTATAATATTAGTAATATCAAATTGTGAACATACAGTTGAGCACTGACTTCCCTTTAAGTGAAACTGGAAGTGTAATGCTATCGTGACATTTTTTTGATTTGAATGGACAAGTGAGGAAAACGTTAGTACACAATCCTGAAACTTCCGTTACGATAGGCTTATATATCTAATGAAAATCTATAACACTAGTTACATAATACACATTGACCTTAAGTCAAATTACAGGCGAACCACTTTTATTTGTAGAAACCCAGCGCAAAACGGGTCAAGGACTATGATTGCGTTTTATTAGAAGTTGAACATCAAACAGACCATGTCACCAATTTATTGTTCACAGTCGACGATGAGGTTGGTGCGTTGGCAGAGGCTCTCAAAATCTTTCAGGTATTTATAGAACTAGGTTCTTGTATCTGTAAAAATATGATTTTAACAATGAGTTATAAACAAAACAATTCAACATAACAAAACGCACTGATACAACAAACGGTAAAGCATGCAGAACAATCATCTCGTACAACCTGACTAGAATACAAGGGACCGATTACAACAGGTTTTTTTCATTTTGTGTGACAAAATTCCCGGCAGAACGGCAAAAATATGTATGCGCCAGAAATATTACCCACATAAGTTTTCCCAGGTTGATATGTTTAGCGACGTTTAAGTTTAAATAAGTTGCATTCTAATATGCAATGGAATACAATTAGATTTCAATTAATTAAAACCGTCTGATTAAAATCAACAATTGAGGCAAGCAAAATTAGGTTATACTAAACATTTTTACGATTTTTCGTTGCTATGAATCACATGGAACTACGCATCATTGTATAATACATACTGGTATGATAGATTGATTCAGCTTTGCGTCATGTATGAAAGTGAAAGGGAAACGCCTTTGGTTTTGGTGGTGACATTTAAATTTTGTGTTGTAATTCAGGGCTCTAGCATTCAGGGGCAGGCAACGGGGCAATAGCTCCCCAAATGTTTTTGTTTCTTAATTTCTATGACAAAATTCCCGGCAAATAGGCAAAGTGAACATTGGTTTGTTTCCCACGGGTTTTCCCCAAGCTACGTTTACGGCCTTGTAATTGAGTCTCTCTATTGGAGTTAACTTCTATTTTTTTTTTTCAATTAAGTCTCATTTTGATATCAAGACTAATATTTTCTAGAAATAATCAAAACCAATGGCAAAGCAATTGTAAATTAGCAAATATAACAAGAAACAAAACACTTAAGAGTTAGATGTGCATCAGTGACCATTAATACAAACTTGTGTTTTAATGACTCGATGAGCATGTACACATATATATATTTTCAGGCGCACAAGGTGAATATAAGCCATATTGAATCCAGACCATCTAAAAGTGGTACAGACAAGCATGATTTCTTTGTCACTTGTTCTAATATCACGGACGCAAAGAAAGGTGCAATTGAAGAACTTCGTAGCTGTACAAGTAGTATAGAAGTTTTGGGAAGGGCACAGGATTCAAAAGACCATCAAGAGGACAGCTCAGGTCAGCATGTACCTAATACAATGTGTTCTACTTACAATAAAATTTGTCATAGCAGTATGTGCAGTAAATGGAATATAAAGCATATGGCCAAATATTCATCATCGCGAACGAATTACACATCGAAAGATTGCCAATGAGATCATAAAATACAAAGGCAAAGAAATATTTATTTAGTTTTTACCTTTTTATGTTAATGCTGTAACGGCCGAACGGTATAACTGTTACACTTACACATGACCTGGGGTCCGTTACCAGGTGTTCTGTTCACAAAGATACAAAATAACTGTCGTAAATATTTACAGAATAACGGCTGTCTATCTGTCAAATCACAATCTACACCTGGTAGCATTAAAGATATTATAACAAATATATCTAAAAACTCAGAATTACCCAAACTAGTTGCACGCTTCTGGAAAGGCACCTTATTAAGTTTAATATGTTGACATTTTTCTTTTTATTTCCTATAATAAACATTGATCAATAGCTGAAGTGCTTGAGTTTTTGTTTGCTCTCTAGACCTTTTCCATTTTAGAAATCTTAAAATATGTGTATGGCTTGAGGCAAACAAGGTATTAATCAACATTTGAGTTTCAAAACTTTAATGTGTTAAACTTCATGTTGTTGTACGCTGGTTACTTTTTTCAATTATTTCCGCATTGAAAAAGTTGTTTTCGCTACTTTTCTGGTATCGTAAGTTGTGCAAACATAACCTTTTCACTTTTTAACTCGGTTCATCATAGAAGTAGTCATGCTTTTATCTCGAACATGTTAAATGATTTTATATAGGTAAACGGCGGTCATTTTGAATCATAGATGTTTTAAATTTTTCTTCACATTAAAGAATATGAGACTTGAAACTTAAATGTAATGAGTAACAGAAAGTCCACACCTTCTTAAAAAAATTGCCCCATGTTTCCACATGGCGGTCAACTTTATACTCGTGTTATAATATCAAATGTATTGATCCTGCAATTCTAAAAATGTAGCTAGTACATGGTGATATTTACTTTCACAACTATTAAATCTTATTAGCAATTTACAAGTTTAAAATTTTCCATACAACCCTCTTAATTCTAACAAAGGAAGCAATCCCAAATATCTCTTAAAACTAGTTTCAGGGATATGTCAAATATCTTAGAAAATCAGTTTCATGTGATCGCCATGATCAGTTCTTGATCTCTTGTATTTAAATTTACCTGAATGTTATTATTCCATAATTTTCGTACACTGTATAGATTTAAACAGTACCACACTTTTGGTTGTATTGGAGAAAGCGTTATACATGTTACTGGCATATATTTCAGAAAGAAACCTCTAACTCTTACTTCCTTTTATATGTTCATTATAGTTCCATGGTTTCCAAAGAAAATAAAGGAACTTGATAGATTTGCAAACCAGATTTTGAGTTACGGTTCGGAATTAGACTCGGACCACCCAGTAAGTAATATTTTTAAAAACTCATGTTTTGAAACTAGAATTTGTATTACCAGCTGCTCGACATAAGCTGTTGACAGCTTTTGTACCTCACAAACAAAATGACCATTAAGTGAATGAACTTCGTTAACAACAAATTAAGTGTTATGAATCTCAATGTTAATTATAGGTAGGAGCATATCGTTAACAATGCAAGTTTAAAAAAGATTATTCTATGTCTTTATATTTCAGGGTTTTACAGATTCGGTATACCGAGCAAGAAGGAAAGAGTTTGCCGACATTGCGTTTAATTACAAGCAGTAAGAAACTTAATATAATTACATTTTGGTTGAATGTTTGTTTTAGTCTATTCGGGACGAACAACATCCCATGTTGTAGCCCTACGTCTTTCCATAAATATTTTTTACATTTTCGACTTTTATAACATCACAGGAATTATCTGGAAAAAAACGTTCCTTCTATTGCCACTTTTTCAGAAATGTCTCCGTCTTTTACACACTCTCTCGTTTATGGCAACCAAAGGATGTTTATTCCTGATACCTTTTCACTTAATTGTCCAAACTGTTTGTCAGATTTTATCAAAACTTCATGCAGATTTTCCTTCCCCTTTCAGAATAACAAAATGGGAGTCATGGCTTTTGATTGCCTAAGACCTTTACGATTGGTTTGATATCAATAAAAGTACATGTTGAGGTTCCTGTAATGTCCTCTTTCGTAGTTAAATTCGGCTTTGCTAAACTCATTCCAAAATGTCCAATAGTGCTTCTGATTGACCGAATTCTTTTTAACTCCTAGTCAAGTGGGAAGGTTGGGGCCCCATTAACCGTTTAACCACACCGCCGTGTTTTGTGCTGGATGACCGTCCTAAGTAGGTCCGCATGCTAAATTGTTTGATGCAGTTATTGTTTGTTTGTCAATGTCTCTCGTTCTGTTGATTCCACTGTTTTTTCATAACTTTGATGTATTCTTGCATGATCCCTTGTCAGAAATTTTACCTGCGTTGACAAATGCCAATAGATATGATTAGCAGTGCTTTAGATTGGCTTACACCTTTCCAGCTTTTAAAATTTCGAAACCAGTTGTAAATGTTCCTTGCATGTTTGCCTTTAATAATTGTGTCCAATGTTGCTACACTGCATTCGATATGGACGCCATTGACTCAAATGCGCTGAGGACTTGTCGACTTCTTGTCAAAAATTGTACGAGATATTTCTCGTGCAACGCCCTTTTAAAATAAAGAACCATGATATCAAACTCAATCAAACATGGTTGCGTGTTCCTCTGATTGACTTATCTTCTAGAAACATTGTGCAGATAATATAAAATAAATTGTAGATATTTTAGCCCTCTTAGAATTTAGTGTTCGGAGATATTAAATTTTAATCCAGAATGGTAAAGCGATTCTTAATGCACGAAACTTGATGTCATTGCTTTTCTGCTTTCCACGAAACGTGGTAAATGTTCTTTGCTAGTAATCTTTTTACTATGGTGTCAGACTTTGTCGAACTCAATCAAATATGCGACCGTGGTCTATAAATGACCAACATTTCTTCAACCTTCTCCTAAAGTTACTGTTACAGTACTTATTTTTGTTAAAATCTGGACTGATAGATTTTCGCCAGAAGCAACGGACATCAAGGTCACATTCTCGGTTCCAGCTCCAAAGACATAGGGAAGAACATATACCAATGAAAGTTAATTTTGTAGTTTAACTTCGTATAAACTGTTTATTGTATTAAATCTGTACGTTGTATACAACATTCATTATGGGCCGGTAGGAGCTTGGCAGCTACGTGGCTGCGAAAAAGCAACGCGAATTCTTGCTACAGTTGGAAGTTGTTGTTTGTGTATTTTATGACTGTGGTGTTTATTATTATCATCGTAATACGAAATATATAGACACTGATGAAAATTTAGAAAGTCAAAAATGAAAGTCAAATTTATTATTAAAGTAAAATAACATACTGTCCTGTGAATACAAGTAGACCTATTAATTGATGCTTCTGCATACAACGGGTATGCTATTAATAGCTACGATGATGCAGGCGAATAATCAGCACCGGTTGAACATGCTATAAGATAAGCATCCGACGCAACCAGCCATGAGATAAGCAGGACTATTGAGTACATTGCCAAAGCTGTGTTTACATATCTAATACGGCATTGATTTCAGAGAGTATGTTTGTTAAAATGTTTTGCAAGCGACGTAGTTGTACTTTTAACTAAACAGCCATAAGCCAGAATATGAAAACCTTCTTATTGTAACATGTCTTCTTTTTGTTTATGTAAAATTATATATTTTAAATTTGTTACAAAATACACCCAGATTATATTTTACATTAGTTCCTAAGTTTTAGTATATATATTCATTTAGCTAACACAATAAGTGAGTATGATATAATGGATTAAAGCAGAAAATAATGCTTTGTCCTAGTGTTAGAACTGATAGGTGCGTTACTGCATCCAGATATCATTTCCTCGAGCTAGCATGATTAGCATATCTTATAGTATGGTAAGTTAGTTCTTGTGGTGACTTTTTGATGAAGCTATTGTTTGTTTGTCAATAGCGTTTGTTCTGTTGATCCTATTTCTTCTTGTTTTTTAGAACTATGATTATTATAATCGGAAATGCATTTGTTCAATTGATCTTGCAAAATATATGATGGATATTTCATTTGAACAAAGTATTGCATTATTTTAAATAAAAAAGTAGAATAAAATAAAAACAATAGAATTCTTTGTTTTTATCTATGAAATCGATGAAATGTAAAAGTAATTGGTAAAGGGACATTTATCATTTTATACAAAAAAAAACAAAAAAACTAAATATAACCACTACAATGTATATAAAATGCACTACGAATATTCAGGTTTTTCGACCCAATTTTGACGCGACAATGATTTTCTTGTTTGATATGTTAACAAGATATTTCTTCATCTTTGTGAACATGATTCAAAATTTGCACTTTCGTTTTGACTACCATTTCTTGAACGCAGACAAATTCGTTTGTGTCGGCCTTAACAGAAATTAAAAACAACTGTTTCATGTAAGCATCAAGTACATTAAATTGTGTTCTTCAAGAATATTTAATGAACATCCTAAAAGATTTCAGTTTAATGCGAATTTTAATTTTTTTATGATTTTCTATATGTACAACAAATTAGAAAAATTAGAAAACAGGAGTAATTCAAAGTTTGATTTGTATACGCCTGTCGAAAAGATACCATATGGCTTTTGTATTGTTGTTTCATGTGTCACAACTGTATTCGTGATGTAATCGGTTTGCTCAGTTTTGGAAAGCCTTTTATTCAACCATTTTAAGTGTTTTATTTTCTCTGTTTCTGTTGTAATTCAAACCAGCGAAGTGTCACTATACTTCATAGATGAAAGTATACTACATAAAAAAGAATACCACATTTACCGTAGACGTCGTCGAGTTTTAAACAAGAGATATACACATATTTTATTATAATGCAGCACTTAAAATGACAGATGTCAGCAAAAACATTACAAGCATATATAGTGGAGAATAAAGATAACGTATGCAAAGTTTAGAAAGTTATTGCGACCCGTAAATGGACCAAGTGTAGTTCTCTTGCTGAACAATATTCCAGTGCGTGAGTTTAATGACGGCTGCTTCGAAGCAATATCTGGGGTTCGGGACGTGGGTGTCTCACAAAGAGTATTAGCTCTCTCCTCTTTTAAATATCCTATTTATCGGAGGCATGTTTCAGATTGCAATTTTTGTATTTTAATATATCTTATATCTTTTTGTTTTTTCAGTGGACAGCCACTTCCAAAGGTGACTTATACAGAAACAGAAATTAAAACGTGGTATGTACATTTTATCATTTTTATAAAAAAATAAGTTATTTTAAGAATTTTAAGTTAAAAATTTATTAACACATCATCACCATTTATAATTACACATTGTGTTATCTTTCTTGATCCATCCAAAAATAGCCGTTCAACATCTAGCCTTGCTTCTTTCTTGCACACTATTCAACGTTTGTGACCTTGGTATGAACAATCAATAGTGATACACCATTGCGTCAGTTGCTGTACTAGGTACGTAGAGATGCTCGAACATTTTGCATGAAACAAATACGTTGGATGTATAGAATCCTTCCGTGATGTTCTTTTAAGTTGTGAGTTATCAATCCAAGCGTTAGGGTCGAAGTTCAATTTGTTATGATATTATCTTTAGACACATAAATGATACTTCCCGGGAAGTGGGTAGGTTGAGGCCACATTAAACGGTTTAACCATACCGCATGGTTTTGTGCTGGGTGATCGTCCTAAGTTGGTCCGCATGGGTTACTAGTTTTGAAGATTGTTGTGATGTCCATTTATTGCCTAACATTCTGGTGTTGAATTATTTGATGCAGCTATTGTTTGATTGTCAACGTCTCTCGTTCTGTTGATTCAACTCATATTGTTTACCTTAGAAAAATGATACTTTACATCCTATAATTAAAAGTAAGCTCTATCAGTTAAGTTGCCACTTTTATCCATTGAATGAAATTATTTAATATCAGAATCGGAGGGACTTACGACCAATGAAACGCCATCAAACATCAAATAACGATCAAAAACTAATCACAAAAATATTCGAGGACAGATAGCACCACGGAATGGCTTAGTACATTCAATAACCACATTTAATGGTATGGTGAAAAACAATATGACTGGAATCAACATACACATCACATTTTAAATTTAAATGGTTAAAGTATCTTTGATTAGATAGAGTAAGGCCTTTTTATTTTGTTATAGAACCACTCTTTATGACAAACGGACCATTATTTTTTTACAGGACCACACTTTATGACGAACTTACCAAGCTCTTCCCTACGCATGCATGTAGAGAGTATAATCACATGTTCCCGCTACTGGTTGAAAACTGTGGTTTTAAACGAGACAACATTCCACAGTTGGAAGAAGTTTCTAATTTCCTGAAAGGTAATATATAAATATAACTTTGGGCAGATTCAAAAAGATAAACGAGCTATACATTGTATACTAACGATAACAAGTTAAAGAAATTCTAAAAAGAGTATTGCTATAACAAATGCTATGGCAAGCTTCAATATAAATTGTACTGTAATTTTGAATATTGTTTATGATAATCGTCGCTTGATTATGCCTGTATGATGCAAATTTCATTTATTTATTTTGTGTACTTGTCTTTGTTGACAAATTTAAGTTGCTGTACTTGTTTCGATCCTTATCTTTGTAAAAATGGAGTCTGCACTTCATCATATTTTCAATATTTCGTTCACAGGAGTAAGTGGTTGTATGTTTCCTTATTGTTTTGTACTTGCCTTGAAATATGGGTAATTGTCAGCATTTTAATCAAATCACTACTCTGGCTATTGCAGAAAGCTCAGGCTTCAGTCTTAGACCGGTAGCAGGACTGCTGTCGGTACGTAACTTCCTGGCTGGCCTAGCGTTCCGTGTATTCCATTCCACGCAGTACATTCGCCATTTCTCGAAGCCTATGTATACACCTGAACCGTAAGAAGATAATTATGCTTCATTATTTATCTCGTCAATTTGGAACTCTTGGAAATCGAAAGAAAATTCTCAAAACATTTCAAGTGTAGTTAAATATATAGATAAAGCATAACGTTTAAAACAAGAAGAAATAGGATCAACAGAACCACAACAACAAAGTAATATTCGCCTAGACATGGGCAAAAGAATAATTAAGCTAAGTAAAAACCTATTTTGACCAATTTTAAGGAGTCAATAACAGTGCAATAAGAAAAAACAATTATCCTTGAATATGTAATCAGCGATAACATGAATTATTGTACCTCGGTATTTCAGAGATGTTTGTCATGAACTGCTGGGACATGTTCCGCTGTTAGCTGATCCAACATTTGCTAAGTTTTCACAGGAACTTGGTTTGGCTAGTCTTGGCGCGCCAGCTGATTATATTAGGAAACTTGGAAGGGTAATTTTGTAATATATATAAATGTGTGTGTGTGTGTGTGTGTGTGTGTGTGTGTGTGAAATACGAAATTAGCTAACTTAATGCTATACGAAAGCAATATTATTTTCGAATTGTCTTACATTCCATAGAAAATAAAAAATTGCGATCTGAAATTTTAAACTTGCCACTAAAAATAAAATACGTAAAGGGAAGAAGATGTCTATCGAAGATCTAAAGCCCAACTACAACACAGCTGTCATCAATGGACACACAACTGGAAAAGAATTTAGAGTGGACGAGTCTCTGTTGACAAAAGTTGGTGAGCCAACAAGGAGCATCTTCTAAAAAAACTGGTGATCCACTATACGCTCTAACAAACCTTGGTTGAAATAACATTTGTCAGTAGGATGTATCGAAACATATTTAATTCAGCTTCTGATGTCTGAAGACAATACGTCTTTCAAAAATTATCTTTGTTCATTGCTTTCATGTTATTGTGTTTAAACATTTAAAGATTTTCTATGAATTTCTACGTTTATTTGAACATGTTCCTGCAATTTGATTCGTTGCCTCCCTGTGCTAGACACCTTATCGCGGTAGGGAGGTTTGCGCGTCTCGATGACCTAGAGAGCTATGCTGGCGGGAACTTG
>JAUMGZ010061359.1:0-18653 GCA_032359645.1 Pododesmus macrochisma | reverse complement strand
TATTTAAATATATTCAAGCTAATCAATACTCAGCTGCTTGGCCAAGTTTGACCAAACATCATGTCCTCCGCATATTACTATAGCTGTTCCCAGAAGTTAAGGTCGGATCCATCGATCAATCAACATCCAAGAGTCAATTTTAACATTGTCATTTATTAATCTACATTGACAAACAACAGTTTCAGATGCCCGTTAAGGCCCATGGAGCTCTTGATGTTTTACTTTCTTTCTTTCTTTGAAAAATATCGAAGTTGGCTCCAAAATATCGGTTTAATTATACCTATTCACCATGATGTTGATGCAAAAAACACAAGTATTAGTATTTCTCGGGAAATGTTTGCTATATTTTTCACAAATGTCCATCAATATCTTGATATTTCTGTTATATAATCTATGATTAGTAATTGCAATGAATAATATTGTCCCTCACAAGCAAAAGTACTTTTGAAATTAAGGTCTTGTCATCGATTTGGTTGGTTTGACGTTATTTTCAAATGATCGTCTCATTTTTGGAGTTCATTCTGGTGGTGACTTTTTGAAGAAACTATTGCTCGTTTGTCAATAATTTTCATTCTGTTGATCCTGTTTCTTCTTGTTTCAAACAAATTCATATTTAAAAAAAAAATATTATAACGATACTCCAACAGACAGAACTCTGATATTGATATTGGGAATTGAGACTGAAAAAATAGAAGTTATAAACAAGAAGAAAAAGAATCAATAGATATATTGGTAAATATCGCGAGCACCTGGTTTCGCTTCTAGTTGTTTAATGGAAGTTCGTGATGTTTCCATTTTTAGTTAATAAATGTATATTTGGTAATATTGGTATATTTGTAAATTAGCACAGCATAAAAAGCAATTATGATGCAATATTATTGCTTTACTCACGTTTGCATTCCCCTGTAAGTGCTGTCCATTGACCTGAAGAACGACACGTGATGGAAGAAACACCAATTTCAGCATAGCCTTCGTTGCACTTGTAATTTAGATTCGCTCCTGCTTCATAGTTAGCTTCGACGGCAAATCCATCGGTTAATGTCGGTGGGTCATTACAGTCTAGAATTAAAAGTATTTAGGAAATTATTTAACAAAATCTTCTTTATAAATGTTTGGCTGTGTGTTTTATTGGGGTTTAACGTCACTTTCGACCATTCATTGCTTTCGCGACCAAAGGAAAAACCTTATGATAGGATATGAAGTGAAGCGGCACCAAGAACGAGAAAGTAAAGCAAAAGTATAGTGCAAAAAAGGACGGGTCCGTGCAACTATCTACACTTATCGAACTTAATATGGAGATCTTTATGGTACTAATGGGTATATAACCATTAACCATCCGGATAAAATGCCGATTTTTGACTGTCAGGATTCTACCTTTCAACTTATCTCACTTGGATGACCAACAATCTATTTTGTATATCCATAACCATCGTGATTTCCCCCATTAAAGTTTTGGCTCTGTATCTTTGATTTACCGAAGTCTTGTCTATTCTAAATTAATTTTCTCTATAGCGTCCATTAATGACGGCTGCTTCAAAGCTACTTCTTGGTTTCGGGGCGGTGGTGTCGCACACAAAGTATTGGCTATTTCCTCTTATGAATGTCATATTTATTATGGCATGTTAAAGATTATATTTTTGTATGTGTATACTTCTTTCCTCTTTTCTTCTTTTAATATATCATCATACTTGAGGATTGTCGTGACGTCAATTTAATTTCCTTTATTCCGGTGCTTCATTGTTTGACGCAGTTATTGTTTGTTTGTCAATGTCTCTCATTCTGTTGATTCCGCTCATATTGTGTTTTTATAATGTGAAATGCTAGCTTTTCTTACTCCTTCTTTTTACCCACATCCTGGTCTGATGTAATTGGTACTATATGTTACTATGTTTATGATAGCTAAAGTTTCAGGAAAATAAACAATAACTACAGACTGCGCTTTAAAGTATTATATACCACTGTGATCTCAAGAGTATTCTGATAGAAACTAAACACAATGGAACCTCTCCAAACCGAATCCACTCCGTACAAATGTACTAAGAAAAAAATCCAGTTTTTGGAGAATTCGGTTTTGTTGAGGATTGTGCCAATTTTACAAATATTTCGACTTTATGGTTAAGTAAGAGTTATTTCTCTTGTATAAAAGTGATCACAGACAAAATGCATTTCAATTTAAAGCATATTTGATTGGGTGCATATTACCACATCTTTCCAATAAATAATTAAATGATTTAATACAATAACACCCTTAAATACAGTGTATTTTCTAATTCATTTCGTTTTACGGAACATACAACATTTAACAAATAAGCACAAATCTCATAGCGGGTCGTGTCACTTACTACTACTAGTCGGACCTGCTTTATCGCATTTTACCACGATGTTTTGTTGTCGAACATTTTCTTTATCAACTGACCGTGCGCATGCTTGCTAAAACTTGTCACGCCTGGGTCATCGGAATAAGAGGTATGACTTTTCTCGATTTATTGCTTATGTATATATAACGATAGATTATATTGAGATATATTTTTCAATCACTTAATTGATGGTAATGCAAGCTCAAACATTAGCCACGAGCTTTTTATAACGCGTAATAGCAATGTATAGATGGAAAGATAGAGTGAAAGTAATGCTTTTAACACATTGCCCAAACTAATTAACAAGAACGTTCAATCTCATCAGAAAACAACTAAGAATGAGCATATCAAATGGAATTTTAAAGCAAATTTAAAAAGTTGAATTGAATTTGAAATACACCACATCGATCTAAAATGATGCATTATGAGTGATGAATATATGGAATTCAATGGCTGGTGCAATGTAAACCGATTATCAATGTGAATCACTTTAACAACAACATCGCCCGGCTTTATTTGCATCCTTTTCCTAATTGTCCGAGATGTTCAAAACTCAATTAAGAATTGAGTTGTGATTTAGTTCAATTAGAATAAAGTTTGTTCACGTGCAAAATGAATGAACTGTAAAGCAAATGCCGCATATTCAATCATTTATAATCATCTGTGTTATGAATATGGAATTTTGTTTCATTTCAAGATATTACATGACATTTACTGACCTGTCAATATACAAATGGTATTTCCACTGGACAGTGACACACACGAATTCCTGTCACTGCATGTAACACTAGCACAAGGCCCTGTTTTACTCTGAAAAACAATAATGTGTTGTCGAGTAACAAATGGCAAAATAAATTGTAAAGTTGTTTCAGTCAATACACGTTTACATGCATTTTACGGTTAACCTTGTTATTCAATGTTCTACTCCCTGGAGTTAATTAAGGTACATTGGAAGATTAGATTCTCAATATTGTTTACCAAATCTATTTTATTTGAGCTATGCTTTTGGTTTTAATTAGTTTTATTTTTTCTGTATTAATTTGTATTTTCTTTGGACATCTGTTAATTATTTAATTAATTTCAATTTTCTTACTTTATATATTGCACCAAAAGTTAGGCTGCACAAAAACCCTTTTTATTGAGACTTATGTTGTGCAAAAGCTCAGGTGAAAATGTATAATCAACAGCAATGCTGTTCATACAGTTGGAGATAAAAACAAATTCAGTTTCATGGCAGGCATCTTGACAATCCGGAAGGTACATATAAAGATGTATATCATAATGCCACATCTATACTTATAGTAAATAATAGCTCAACGAAACCCAATTATTTGGTCCTTATGATTATATTTTGTTGATATATATTACGAAACAAAAATATATGTAACACAGTTATTGAAATTTTGGATATATCGAAAAAGATGAATGTCATCTGGATAGAACGATCGAACTTCGACAAAAATCACAAATACATATTACAAAAAAATTATGTAAAAAAGTAGTTAAAAACAAAAATCAAGATGATAGACACAATTTCCATGACATGGGGCAAACAAAAGGAAAACGTGGGACGTACACAGCAAAAGTACACAGTTATTAATTAAAAAGGAAACATTTTATTAAAAACTAAAAGCAAAACTAAATGTCTGCGAAGGAGTAAGTATTTCCTGCAACACATGTAATATCCGCCGCGATGTTTCCGAGACATTTCAATATATGGCAACCATTTCCATGGTTTGAAAGAAGAAGACATAGGTCACCATTCAGAAAATGTCACTTACGAAATACTAAAGGAGAAAATCCACATGACAGGATAGGAATAGAAGCAACAATAGCAACAAGAAAACAAAGCAGTAGTGGTAGTAAAACAACGAGAAAATGTCCATGACCGCAAGCTACAACATTATTATATTGCTGAATATATTGAAAAGAACTTTTAAATAAGGATATAAACTTTTGTAGTTATACGGAAACCAATGTGCTTTTCAAAAGAACTGCAGACGTACTGCGGACGCTCGTGACATTGACAAAGTAGGCCGGAAAGTATTATATAAAGAAAAACAGAGAAAAACACGAGAAATTAAAAAAATAAATCTATCAACCAACAAGTATGATAAACAGTTGACGAACACAAACACGTATCGAACACAGGCGCCTGTGTATCGAACTGGAATCTATTATAGTTGGACGGCATCTTCGAATAAATACTTGTTAAAATCTACGATAGTTTTTTTTCTAAATAACTTCAGTACGATGTGCAGCATCATTTATAAACAAATTTTAAATGCTTTTTGTTAGCAATATCATCATAAAACGAGTAAAACATATACTTTGTGCAATGATATACAAAACAATTTCATTTCAGTAAGGCAAACATTATATTTTTATCGCTAAAAAGTCAATATTAGAGGAGATTACGTCAACAACAAACGATTCCGGATCAGTTCTGAACTCTTTGAAACCCAGAATGTACCCTGAACACAGCTGTTTATCAGAATAGATCTTTTTTTTTTTTTTTTTAAATAATTCTATCACATGTTTCGCAGATTAGATATTTTATTTAGGGCTATCTAAAACAAAAAACGAGACACTTTTCTTGTGTCCGGCAATGAAGTATAACTAATACAAACAAACACATTACGGAAATGTCAATATGAATTTTTCGCATTTTACAAGGCTGGAAAGTGGGTTAAATGAACCGAGCCCTTTGGAAGAAACGTTAGATTTGGAACAAATTTCTTTAAGTCAATATATTGGAAAAATTATGAAATTCTAAGGCACATTTTTGGTATCGAATGCATTCTATCGCATTAATAGTTTGAAAAATATATGAAAAAATACATTTTTCTAACTTATCTAAAATTTATATTTCATCAATATTGGTTCGAAATAAAAACATCTTTTCTGGTATGCATAATAAGAGATTTGAACACACGTTTTAACATATAATTTTCAATGTCTAATTAGAACCTCGTCTTTCCAAAAAAATTAACAACAGTTTGATATTATAAAATAGTCGGTTCTCACACTCATAAATCCTTAACATTAGAAAACGCCTCTGCAGTAAGTGTTTGAGAATGTGTTATGTACTACGGTCGAAGTAACATATCACAATTCATATGGTTAACTATTCGATCATTGGTGATTTACATACATAGTTACAACGTCCATGTTAAAATATTTTCTATTAATACGTACATTAGGAAGAGTGACATGTGGGTCAGAGGACTGACGAACTGAGAACAAACCAACAAACATTAAATAAAACCAAAAAGATGATATTATAAAAGTTATCCATGCTAGGAACGACTGGGACATTTTATGTTATACTTATAATACACACTAGTTCGAATTCAAACAAAAAACGCTATGTTTTAGCACGTTAAGAAGCTCACCTTTGCCCATGTCAGGTTAGATGTAAATATCCAGCCTTCTGCTGCTTGTTCTTGAAGACTTGGTTGAGAAGTTCTGGTCAGAAGGCACTTTAGAGATTCCTTGTGGTAACTTATTCCTGTACAATCCCCCGAATTAGCGCATATTTTCCCACATTCAACTATCCCCCTACCAGTTTTCTCCCTAAAAGTCCCCGAAAGAACTGCAACATCCGTTTTAAACACATCGACGATATCAACCTCAATAACTTGTAGAGTTTTGACGATGCCTATACTTCCCAATAATACACAGAATATATGAATCATCCTATCTTTACCGTTCAAAACATGAATAGCAAGGACCAAACAATACACGTGAGTTTGGTAAACGCAAAATTATTTCTCAAGTCATGCAACTTTTGCATTTAAAACTTTTGTTGCATATGGTGAATACTTATAAAACTTTTTTCAATCATGAATATATACTACCTGTATCATTCTATAGAAATGTAAATACCGTTTACATACATTATGATGCTTAGACAACAAGGGTAGTTACCCTTCGATTTACATATACGAACCTTTTATGCGTTTACAGATACTTAAACTCCTGTCAACTTATTGTACCCGACTAATGATTATACAACAGGGGGGAATATCCGGTTAATATAAATACTGGGTCGTGGATGAATGCTTATTATAGACATTTAATTGCACGTGATTGCACGGATGTAGGTTCGTAAACCGGATAAATCAATAATGGTAATACAGAATTAATCGTTATGTTTGTAACTGTAATGATGAAAAAAGAATTTCTTTAAAATGTTAGCTCTGCAAGATGAGAGGGAACAACATAAAGAAGAATTTCTAAAAATGTTACACGCACTGCTGTATCAGAGGAGTAGTAATGAATTAAGCATCGTAGAGTAAAGGGCTGAACAGACATTCTTAAATATTTAAACAAAGCCAACATAGCGTTTAAAAAACAATCAATTAAACAACTTAATTTGGAATTAAGAATGTAGCCCCCCACACTTTATATTTCAAAAAAAGAATTGAATTGCAATTGTTGATTTGGATATAGAACACTAAGTTCCACTGTAATTTTTATGCTATATAAGTAAGTTAATAAGCATTAAACTTCGTTGTTCGTCTACATATATTCAATCAAGTACTACCTATTTTTTGCTAGCATGCGTTCACGACCATATATTCAACTTAACTGGATTCTCTCTATGAAATCAGTAAAAGATATATAAATGTAACGTAGTTGGAATTGTGTAAGCGTAACATGGCTATACACATTGAAGATATTATTATAAAAGATTAATCTAAATTACATTATTAATGCCTAAAAGGATTGGTGATTAGATGAAGATATAGTCTATATATATTTAATACCTTTTAATATTCATTTTATGTTGCGTAAAGATAAAATTGCGCGACACAGAATCCATGGCATGTACTGAGTAAATATGGCTTTATGTCATGATAATGGAGTTTAACATAGAAGTTTAATCGACATACCAAGACAATATTGTTAAAATGTAGGCGACCGTCGATACATGAATAAACGCAGTCACGCCTCTGTTTTAACATTGCGCGGGGATATTTAGTTACACCAATTATTCAGTATGGAAAGCCGTTTTGATATTAATTAACTATTTCACTTAAGTGACAATCTTGTACGGACCTACTTGGGGCGGTCACCGGCACGAAACCAGGCGGTGTTGTTAAATTGGTTAAAGAGGCCTCAACCTTCCAACTCCCTGCACAAGACTAGAAGTCTTAAGTATGGAAATACATTTAACAATTGAAGATTTTCTCTATTAGGTCACAACTGCTTATATCAAAACAACCGTATCTCATAAAGATAACAAAATCTACTAATAATTAGAACAGAAGAGGAAGAAACCAGTATGCAAAGTTATCATATAGTAATAAATATGAAAAACCAAGACAATATTCTAAAGCCATAAGTCAAAGGACATGGGCAACAAAAAGAAAACGTTGAGCGCATACAGAAAAAAGAACTAAATATACATTTGTTAACTAGGAACGGAAACATCACAAACTGTGTTACATATGTTATATAACGGTGTAACTAGTTCGAATTAGATTTTAAGTTTCATTGTTGTTGACATTTATCGATAACTTCCGTTAAATTCATTATTTTGTTTCTCCTTTTTATTGATTGCTCAAATTATCTTCCTCAGATCTGACGTACATTCATGCGTACAGCTACACATTCTCTGTTCATTAGTCGAAAAGCGGCAAAGTAATTCCCAGAAATTGCTTCTTTCCTAATAAGTACTAGAGATGAAGCCTAATGAATATTGAGCCTCTTGATTAAATAAATTGGCTAAAAACTGATAAATCAAAGACTGAAAATATTTTCTTATCTGTTCTAGTCCTCGCGCTGTACGAAGCTGCGCACATGCCATTTTCTTGGCAATACTACTTAAGGCACAACAAGCGATGACCCTCATCAAAGATTGATTGAGCGCTCTACGGTATTACACCTCGATGAAGTAAGAAACAGTATTGGAAGGAGTAATGTAATAGTAACACACTGCCAAGGAGTCGAGTAAGTTTACAATCATGTACAAATTACCTAATATTTGTGAGAAAAAACAATAACATAATTATTCTAATTTCATTTCTTTTAGTATTTTTATATGTGAATTCATATTACTCATTTACGATAATAATGTCTCTGGAAATTGCTCCGATGATATCAATAGTAAACCACGTTTGACGTATGTTTACCAGAAAGTATACGATTTAAAATGAATTGAAAATCTTTTTCTGAATGTGCGTTTCTATTTACTTTATTTTTTGTGTGACTTGATTTTGCTCGTTTGCATTGCAAGTATCTGTTTTCATGTCACTTTTGTTTTACTTGGTAACATATAATGACATTGTCTTAAGGAGATACATTTTAACTTAAATAATTAAGTAAAAATATCGTTTTGCAGTTACCATAGTTACATATTAGAACAATTTGCCATCAATGGTAGTATACGGGTGGCAGTCGTCCTTTGGATTGATAAGCACGTTGTGTTACGCGAATTCGTGAGAAAAGAAATCAATGGAAATGTATGTAGGTTGCGCTAAGTTTCACAAATAACCACACTTAATTGAACCAAGGTCAACGAATTCTAAATACTTCCATCCCGCCATACTGTTATAGGTATAATAGCAATTTAGCCACTCGCAGTAACTATTTATCTGTAGCTTCTTTTGTATCATTGCTGTAATATATCCACTATGCGATCTATAATGCTTCAATGATTGTATGTTATATTCTTATGGAACTAAGTGTTAACTAAACACGTTTTAATGTTTTTGTTTTGTCATATTTGTATAAAATAGGTTCGATTAAAGTTCACAATCCTTCTCATAAAAGTGAACAATGTTTTCACTTGGAAAAATCGATGGAATGTATCATGAGATTTGAATGGGTACTTAAATTAACTAAACAAAACTATGATTTGAGTTCTATTTCAATATTTACCTTCGGGGAAAATATAACAATATATTAAACATTTTGAAAAATAAGACCTAGATATTTGCATGCTTTTCAGATTTTTCCGTTTTTGTACATTCTTGTATTTTCGAAACGTGTATTTCATGTATGCCTTAGAAAAAGAATAATCTGTATTTCCTACTGCGCTTTTGGTAATAAATACGTTAAAATTCCCGTGACGGATGACTGAATAAGGTTTACTCGACTATATCTGAAAGCGCGTTATGTTTATATATTTTAGTCTTTCAACGCAGCAATTTAAAACAATTAAAGATTTTCAATAAAATCTAAAAACAAATTTGTGAAAATAATGTATTCATAACTCGATCAATCTACATCTACAGGTTCTTTTTATTATTACACAAAATTACTACTTTCTTAGTAGACCTGTTCTATGGTCGTGTTATTTAAGTTCCACGTGTACGTACGAGCCAAACAGTGGCTGGTATTTGATGAAATGTTCATAATCTTTCTTATGTCATTAATGATAGTTAATAAATGTATATTTGGTTCATTTTTCTGTGTGTATCCAACGTTTTCTTATTGTTTGCCAATGTCCATGGACTTACCGTCTAAGAATATCGTCTTGGTTTTTCAATTTACTATTTTACTTTAATTCTTGCATGAATGTCAATTTGTTTCCATACTTTTTGGTCGAAGTGTCACCATTATATTTTATTGGACTGATATGGTTTGGAATTGTTCTGTGGCAAGTGTACATGTTATCACTTGAATCATCAAAGGTCATGACGTATTCAGGTTTTAGTTTGGAACGTTGAAAGATGCTAGAAACAGTATCATACACGCAACAAATTCTAATTCAATAAAATAGAACAGGTTAATGTACATTGTTTACAACAACTTATCTAAAAGAATGAAAATGCACTATCAACATTTATAAAATGATGTAACATGTACCTGATATTTATAGGCAAAAGTACCAAAACTGTCCGAGAAATTATCTAACTAACAAACTTTTGGTTACTAGATAAATAAAGCATAACGGGCGTTTGGAGACGCAGAGACACAATCCTGGTGGAAGCGAAAGATGATCCTTCATTTTGTTACAAGGAACGAAACCTCTAAAGTGAATGCTCCAAATCTTTATTTCAGAAAGGCCGTTAAGGAGTTATCACTACATACGTTATCCAAAAGTAGAACAGGTGAACGTTATTTGTTACATTGAGATTCATGGTACGGCCCCGGAAGACCCGAGGCAGTCTATGTTCATGGTACGGCCCCGGAAGACCCGAGGCAGTCTATCAATCTATTAAGGTGTCCTATGGTTACTTTGTACAAAAATACGGGAGTAGCTATATGCACTTTACAATACGCAAATATTGTAAAACTGTATGTATTTTGTTAAATTGAGATTTGGTTCAAAGAGCCACGAAAATACACTTGTACTCGATTTAGTTACATCGATCATAGGGTACAAGGCCATCTTCGAGGCCTCAATTTTAATTCATCGAAAAACATACAATTCTTCTTAATATATACATATTTGCGTACCTGAATTTAAATATGTTACTATCCCTTGTTTTATTAGTGCTTAACGGCTCTTCGAGAGTATATTACCGATATATTGACAACAGACTTATGGATAAAAACCGGATAAAGGGACGGGAGAGAGAGAAGAGACGGGAACGGGAAATCAGAGTAATAGGGACAGTTCAGAAAGGAAGACATAGCATTTCTGCCCGCTACTTTTCTATTGAACGTTGCATGGGGATTTTTATCGTGCCAAGGGGTTAAAAATTCCCGTACACTGGAACGCCAGCTTAGCGTCCACTCCGAAGGACGTGCTGATCTTTTTCTACTCCTATGCGATGTGCCATGTAGCTTGATCTTGCAAGGCCATTTTTTGAATCCTTAGATCCCGATTCTAAATAAAACGAAATGCATATAGTCTACACTTCTAAGGGTGTGGCATCCTTACTCATGTCTAATGGAATATATACTTTTGAAATCACTTGATAAATTCATTTTATCGTTGATATACAAATACGTATATAAATGTGTGTGTGTGTGTGTGTGTGTGTGTGTGTGTGTGTGTGTGGATCGAAATATAGAAAATTTCAACATCAAAAGCTTTTCATGTAGTTAATTAACATTCCTTATCTGCGATCTTATCTGCTGTTTGTGAACCCGTACGCGTTCCGTCAGTGCATTACCAGTTTGTCCGATGTAACATTCTTTGCATTATAAACATATTACACATAATATTTCTTTATATATTTATATATATTAAACTAACTTAATACAATTTTGTGTTATTGTTTGGGTAGGTTTTAGTACATCATCACCAACGTGTTGCTTTCATCGTTTCCCCTTTGGCTCTGTGCTTTGATTTCCCGAAGTCTTGTCTATTCTCAATTAATATTCTCTATAGCGTCCGTTAATGACGGCAGCTTCGAGCAAGATCTGGGGTTCGGGACGGGTGTGTCTCACACAGAGTATTGGCTTTTTCCTCTTTTTAATATAATATTTATCGGAGGCATGTTTCAGATTGCATTTTTGTATTTCATAGTCAGATTGCTTTTAACTTTATTGATACACTGTACTTGGGTTACTGTGGATTTTGTTATACTTGGGTTGATTAAGATACCTTCCGCTATAACTGGGTTACGGTAGGTTAAGGCATCTTCCTTCCAACTTGGGTTATCGTGGGTTTAGACAACTTTCTTTATACTTGGGTTACTGTGAATATATGCACCATTCTGTATACTTGGGTAACTGTGGATTAACGCACTTTCCTTCATATTTGGGTTACTGTGTGTTTAGACACATTCCTTTACACTTGGGTTACTGTGGGTTTTGACACCTTCCTTTAGGCTTGGGAAACTGTGAATGTATGAACCATTCTGTATACTTGGGTAACTGAGGATTAACGCACTTTCCTTCATAATTGGGTTAGTGTATCTTTAGGCACCTTCATATGTACTTGGGTTACTGTATGTTCAGGCACCTTTATTTATACTTGGGTTACTATGGATGTAGGCACCTTCCTGTATACTTTGGTTACTATGGATGTAGGCACCTTCCTGTATACTTGGGTTACTATGGATGTAGGCACCTTCCTGTATATTTGGGTTACTATGGATGTAGGCACCTTCCTGTATACTTGGGTTACTATGGATGTAGGCACCTTCCTGTATACTTGGGGTACTACGGATGTAGGCACCTTCCTGTATACTTGGGGTACTACGGATGTAGGCACCTTTCTGTATACTTGGGTTACTGTGGATTTCGACGACTTTATTAATGCTTAGGTTACTGTGGAGCTATAGCGCATTGTATAAATGAGAAATTATTAATGAAATAAGTTGTAGTTGTGTTTTTGATTCATCGTTACTAGATCAAGTCAGTCCACATGGATAACTTGTATTGGGGATTGTTGTTTTAGTGTCAATTTATTTTCTTTTTAATTGGTGCTGAATTGTTTGAGACGGCTATTGTTAGTTTGTCAATGTCTTTCGTTCTGTTAATTCTGTTCCTTCAACTCATCCTGTTTTTTAAACTGAAGAGTAGACTCCGTAATTACTCTTAGCATAATGTAAAATAATTGTAGAGGATGTCCATATGACAAAGTAAGCATCCTTCAAATACATCGTTTAGAGATTGCCAATATCAAGAGTACATACTTATTAAAACGGATCAAGCTATCTATATCATAATTATCTTTACTATTGATATTTTATTTCAAGAATGGCGAAAGAGTATTAAGCTTTTAATACTTCCGAATCATCAAACAGTTATGTTCCATTCCAGGAAGTAAACATTACCGTATCGTGAAGAATTAAGCTGTCAGAAGCTTCCGTTTAAAAGATGCAAAATCCAATATATCTACTTTATGATGACAATTGAATAAATGAGTTGAATTGAATTTGTACGATAGTGTGTAATAAGTGTCCGCTTTTCAGATGAATTTTTTTTTAAAATCTTATTATGGTGTTTGTGACTTACAAACAATCCAGTAAAAACTTGCCCAAGTAAACATTTTGAGTTAATGTAGGGGTAAACACAAGATGCAAGCCTCTTCCTAAAGCCACCACCAAAGCAGAGAAACTAAACAATCAATAGTGTTCGAGAGTGCATTAAAGATAGAAACGGATGCTCTGTCGTATTAGCTCTTTTTGGTTGTATGGTTTCTACTAGTAACATACTAAGTCTGATTTCCTTCATTAACCGAGACATTTATAATTCATATTGATAATGTTCTTCCTTTGAAATTGAAGTTAGGGGGCGATCTTTTTTCAATCCATATTTATTCCGCTATTATGCCATTCTATCGGAGACTGACTCGATGAAAGGTTTCCATAACTCTTATCAGTACTCTCGAACTGAATGTTCTTTTTGTGTTCAATTGCTTGCCATTTTAAATCGATAAAAATTTTGTTTCTCTAACATAATTTTATTTCATTTCGATAAATAATAGAGACACCCTTTACAATTCATCGCATGGTTGAATTGTTTTTTACAAATTGTGTCGACTGAAAAATTAGCGTGACGTAATTTATATAACTTTGATAAGTTCATGGTCTGGGGTTCGAATCATCAAGTTGACTCGAAATATATCTAATCAAAACTATATATCTTTCCTACTAATATACACTTTTCCGTAAGATTGAAGTTTTGATTTGTTATTACAAACGATATAGTGACACAGACCTTGTACCTCCTAATTCTAAAGTTGTACGTAATCCCAAGGCGATATTCAAAAACATGAATCCATGGACAAAGGCAAAAAAAAAGATGCATAAAGTGTACATATGTACAACATATTAATGAAGATTTACAAAAAGAGTCTTAAAGCAGGATGAGTTGTTATACTTAGATCATTCATAAATAGGTTAATTAGTGAGAAGGTATTAACATTAAATCACATGGCTCATTTCTGATTTTGTAGTGTTCTTTGTGCGTTTGCATTTACAGAGGATTCGTGTGAATATTCAATTCACTCGATCAACATAACACTGTTGTCTCGATATCTAACCGTGTCATTATATTCCTGTAGGTTTTTTTTTAATTGTCGCTGTAAGTTTTTCTTTTACTGATATATCAGTGTTCATCGTGTGACACCTCTTTTTCAAGGGTTTAATCTGGAAAGTCAAAGTCAATAAGTCATTCCATCCACAGTCAGTCCGTCTTTCTTTGATTATATATCTTTCTCAATTAATATATATTGATATTGATATAACAAGTAGAATGTGGTGGGGGTTACTCCTCGTCGCCCAAATCTTTACTGGTCTGCTTCTGCTTTCATGATAATGTTGCTGCTTCTATTCCTCTCCTGTTTATGGTTTTTCTCCTTTGCTCTTTCGTCACCAAAACTGTGACTTATTCTTATGGTGACACATGGTTATTTTTAAACAGTGGAAAGGGTTACTATTCACCGGAATGACACGGAAGCATCGCGGCGGGTGAAACAACTGTAGCAGGAAACGCTTACCATATCGCGAGCACCTGGTTTCGCTTCTAGTTTGTGATGTTTACATTTTTAGTCAATAAATGTATGTTTGGTTAATTTTTCTGTGTGCGTCCAACGTTTTCCCTTTGTTTGCTAATGTCCACGGACTTACGGCTTTAGAATATCGTCTTGGTTTTTCGAATTAACTACTTTATATGTACGTGATGTTCTATCATATTTTTGTTGATTTTGTTGTGAAGTCTACCTGGACCTAAATATTTAGATGATATGAAAAAGCCCTTCAATCGTGCTTAGTTGTCTATCCTCAGCATGTTTCAGATTTGTTTAAGTACTTGCCTGGAGTTCGGCTGTCACGGAGCCAAAATTGGTCAATTTACTTAATCTCAATTCACATGTTGCGCTCTTTAGGGTATGCCTGAAAGGATAAAAATAGATAATGTCTTATGTGTTTAAATATCAAGTTATATCATTGTGCTTATGAACCAAGATGGACGTGTAGGACCGATATTACTCTTTTTGGTGTATATTTATGTTATAGTTTTTCGTCACTTGTTCTGATGTATATGATATTCCTTTTTTCTCCTAGTTGTCAAAGAATAAAATATATTATTGCTCACAAAGTAGTAAATACTAACAATACTAAAAATCCAAGACGGCATTCAAACGACACAAGTCCACGGTCATGGACGATTAAAAGGAAAACGCTGGACGAACACAGCACAAAATACAATTAATAAACAAAAAGGAAACATTACGAATTCTATCAAAACTAGAAGCGAAACAAGATCTCCGCGAAGAAAAAGATGTCCTGCTTTACATGACATTGTGTCACCTGCCGTGATATGTCCGTGTAATTGCGGTTTATGACAACCCTTTCCATAGTACAAACAGGAGACGATATGTCACCATCAAAATATGTCACTGATAGCGTGACAAAAGATTGAAGGAATGAATTCAAAAATATTGAACATGCATGTACATGATCATTTTGTCGGAGAGTCCAAGATCAGTTCCAGCACAACCTTAAGTGGTTTTTAAATGTGCACATTATGCACTATTATGGTTGGTATTTTATTATTGTATTATTAGGTGACCTACATGGATTGCTTTGCGTTAATTGAAAGCTAGCTTTCTTTCCTATGGTTGATATACATTGCACTGATGTGATGATGATTATTCACAGGGTAATGAAGCTCATTTCATGGACTCTCTTTGAAAAAATATACACTTGTGTACAATACCCTGTATCAGAGGAAACTTGCTTTAACTTAAGAACTGATGTCAACATTTGGACAGCCATGGCTTTAGCTTCCTTCACTGTACGCTTTAAAGCAGTACTTTGGTTACAATTTAGACATTTTGACATGCATTGTACATGTATCTTTGTAAACGTTACTTAATATTGACCGTCTCTGACACACATCAGTGCCGTGTATGGGTCGTTTAATCCCATTATTTCACAAAGAATGGGGTATGACTAGCCAACATCGACCTTTTAAAATGAGTGTCCCTATTTCTATATTTAGTTCTTGTTTGATTCTAAAAAGGGTTACAGTGTATTAAATTACTTAAAATATTATGCTTTAAAGTCAATAATATTGAACAAGTTTTAATCTTTAGTTTTTTGTTGAACCCTTACATAATACTAACATTTTAACATAATCAATAGCACATATCAAGTTCTGTTTTAAACTAAACGTTTTCGAGGTTATTCAAATAATTTAAATAACCGCCATTTGTAAGGTTATCTGGAGTACTTCCGGTTGATTTATAAATCCATTTTTGAGTATAAATGTAGGTATGTATAGTTTAAAATTACAATGTGTCTATATACTTTTAAATTGTTTCAAAACTAAAATATCAATATAAAACCTTCTAAAAAAATCAGACATACACGTCCGAGTAAATAATTTCAATGCATTTTTTTAGTTATTAACACTTACGTAAGAGTGCATCAGGGTTAACAGATTGTAATATCACGTCATGAAAACCAATTAGTGTCAAAATGGAACTTTCATTTACATAAAATTGACAAACAATACAGATATCAATATTCTTTTAAAAACCATGCATTGATATACTGATTCTTAAGTGCATTTGCATTCATTTTCTCATTATGATAAGGATGCATTCTAGTCTGGGTCTTTTTGTAAGAATAAGACATTTTAGATTTAGTGTTGAAGTATACAGAAAAAATGAGAAAAAAGGGGGGATATCACAGACTTTGAAATGCGATACCAGGCGTCCGCGAGTCCCGAACGAGATATGGTTGGTCGAAATCATCCTTACTGTATCAAATTGTTTGACATATCGTTGCGTTTTCAAATGACCCTGCCATATTTTAATTAAAACACCCCGAGATAAAGTGTTGAAATTTAATGAAAAATAAATGTTAGAGCACTTCCGAAACTGTATTCAAGGGTTTTACATGTAACACTGAATTGTGTTGATAAAGACCGTCTGTATTTATAACTGTCCAAAATAGACTCATTCATAAGGTTTTGACTGACTATTGATTTTTCTATGTTTTTCACATCCTAAGTCGGTCCGCATGGACAAATAGTCTTGGGTATTGTTGTGACGTCAATTTGTTTCGATTTTTTCTGGTTCCGAATTGTTTGATGCGGCTATTGTTGGTTTGTCAAATACTTTCGTTCTGTTGATTCCACTCATCCTGTTTTTTGTTCAAAGTTAAGGTATCATTTGTTAGCAAATATGGAACGTCGTGCCTCGTTCAAAAATGTTAATTTTGTAGAAACCATTGATAAAACTAATCAAACATCAGCAAACCTCGGGTAAGACAAGAAAAAATCCACACTCGGGTTACAATATGTTGACATCAACACCTTAACGGTATAATATTCGATAAGTCTTAACATAGAGAAAACTATCTGCGTGACATATACGTAACATAGAAATACCGTCACTAGTTCTACACTGATGCGCATTTAGAAGGCGCTTTACGGGGAAATGGTAAACTTAGATTTTTATTTTCTAATTGTTATCGCTATGATATTGATGGCAGATTTTGGAGTAAAGAAGTAATCAACACTGGTTTTGCAAGACAGATATAATTACACATGAACTGATAAACCTCGTTCAAGAAAACTAATCTAAGCCCTTGGGTAAATATACAAATCGTATCTCTAGATTCAAAGATCTCACATGTCATGTATTTGTTAGTATAACAGGTAATCGCAGGTAAAAATATATTTGAGTTAAAGACCCGACTGTATACTTTATGCAAGGTTTTTTGCAAAGCAAAAATTACACTGAAGACGATGTTGTTAATTAGAGTACTGAACTTTCCTATCGACAACATAGTTGTTCATTTTGGAGGCCAGGTTTTCCAGTAGACTATTGGAATTCTTGTAGAGACTAACTGTGCTCCACTACTACTAAACCTATTTCTGTATTCCTTTGTGGCATAAAGATGGCTTGTAATTGAATGATAATAATTTCGGTCACCACGTAGACATCATATATTTTTTAAACCTTTTTTTAAGCTTATGTGTGGCTAAACCGGTTAATGAGACCTAACCCCTCTTAAGTTGTAAATGTCATGCTTTTACTTTTAAGGTAACTCTATTCGTATTATACTCGTTTTCTTTCCGCTTCTCTGGCTCTAAGAAAGGCAGTTCTAATGCATGCAATACTATGTTTATACGTACTTTAAAATGTTGCGAATTTACTGAGGCTTATAATATGTTTCGGTTTTTTCACTGCGTGTCCTAGTCTTTTTTCCAGTGAAGAATAGTATGCAATCTACCGTCTGGCTGTCGTTTGTAATAAGTCAAAAATTGCGGCGTAAACAATGACCTTCAATGACCAGGAAACAGTCATTTACCGGAAGCGGAAGTTAAATTCGGAATTCCTCTTGACTGTACATAACTTTACTACAGCGCACAATAGACCCGGATTATGCAAATTTGTGTCACGCGCACTTATATTTAATGTGTGCTCCC